>CAUYSK010033545.1:0-33774 GCA_963575035.1 Avahi laniger | reverse complement strand
TTCACAAGAAGAACGGCCGATTAGGCCAAAGCATTCAGGTATTCCTAGGCTCTCTGGCCACAGTTACCTTGTAGAAATTCAGATGGAATCTTGTCATCTCCTCCTCCCATTTTAAGCCATTTAATGGTTTTCCATTTTCTTGGAATAAAAAACCAAAATTCTCATATGATTCTCTCAATAGATGCAGAAAAAGCATTTGACAAAATTCAACACCCTTTTATGATAAGAACGCTTAACAAAATAGGCATAGATGGGGCTTACCTAAAAATGATACAAGCCATTTATGACAAACCCACAGCCAACATCGTACTGAATGGGGAAAAGTTGAAAGCATTCCCACTTAGAACTGGAACCAGACAAGGTTGCCCACTATCTCCACTTCTATTCAACATAGTGCTGGAAATCCTGGCCACAGCAATCAGGCAAGAGAGTGGGATTAAAGGCATAGGAATGGGAACAGAAGAGATCAAACTGTCACTATTTGCTGATGACATGATATTGTATCTAGAAAACCTCATGGATTCAACCAAGAGGCTACTGGAACTTATAAACGAATTTAGCACCATTTAAAACTATGTATTTATTTGCACGCTTATGTAACCCATGGCTGCTGTATTCATTAAACTGCAAATGTCATGAGGGCAGGAAGTGAGTTTGTAATTCATCATAATAAACCTAGTGCCTGGAAGTTGCTTTTGTGCACATAAGGAATTTAAATATTTATAGAATAAAAGGTTTCTTAGAAAATCATTAATGTTCTCCCACCCCTACTGGGTGTAATCTAAAGTTCCTGGCCATTATTATTCAGTGACTTTCTCAGAAACTTCATGCTTTAGGACTGCTTTTATTTTGGTCCTCTTGAGCATATATTGCCAATTAGTTTCTGCCTTTAAACCTTCTCTCTCATTGTATTCCCTCCATAGATGAAATGTCCCTCTATGTTCTATTTATCATAATTCTTCCACACTTTGAAGACTGGCCATGTTGCTCCTTCTAGATTCAAAGTAATTTATCTTCCTCCAGAACTCTGGAAACCAGTTTTATTTCTTCTGGTTTTTGTATGTTTATTTTGTGCACCTCTGAATTGTCAGTTCACAAATCTAATGGGCACATCTTATTTCAAGATCTGGGCCATAAGTCTCTATTTGGCAGATGAAAGCAAGCCTACAGTAGCCTTCTTTTGAACTCTACACAACCACTCAATTGACAAGTGCCAATTATGGGTAAGAACTGGTAGACATACCTGATGCAGAACAATCTGGGTAAATCAAACAGAGTCTACTTATTTGAAATATATAAAGTAAAATCAAAATAGTCAAGATACCCCATAGAGAAATTAGCCAGGGTCTCCATGGAGTGGAGACATGCATAGATCGCTAGCCCAAAGCCACACAGTTGTAGATGACAACATCTATATGATCAATAATCACATCAAAACTCTTGGAAGCAAAACAGCCACCTTTATACATTTAAGCTAATCTGATATATGCCAAGCACCACCTCATCTCGGCCTGGAGCATCCATTGATCTCAAAGCTCCATACTTTACAATATAAGCATGAGTATGGTTACATGATATATAACCAAGCTTTCATACAACACCCTCATACATTCCAGGCTAGATCAGGCGTGATCTGAGAACATTCCAGTACTGTAAAAACATAAAAGAAATCATTTTGCCAGACATCTCAGGGGAATGGGGAATGGTAATAAGCTCCATTATTAATCTCATTCTATAGGTCCATGTATTGCTACTGTTATTATTGTTTTGTTTTTTTTCTTCAATTCCCAATATTTAAAAGTAAGAAGATATCACACAGAAATCCAAATTTTCTGTTTCTCTTAAAAATTCAGAGGGCAACAATGGACTTATCTTCTTCCATACCTACAAAGAGTTGAGTAGTAACTGTCCTTCTTAAAAGGGAAATGCTTTCCCTAATTTGTCCTATATCCTATCACCCACTATTGCATCTGCATAGACAATTGCATTCATTTCTATTACCTACCTGGACAATATAGGTCTATGCTTTTCTGAATTCTCATCTAAATTTTAAGCTCTTTGTGGGCAGCACCCTTGCCTTACTTAGATTATCTTTCTTCTCTTAGATTGCCTAACACATGGTGCTGCCTTTAAGCACCAGAAAAAGTAGACTTGTGGTAAGAGTAGTGGATGTAGAATTCAATTCTGTTCTTCCCCTTCATAGTTTTATGGGAATATTTCCTCATTTTTCAAGTAGAAATAGCTATAACTCCCATTTGATAGGATTACTGTGAATTAGATAATATTATGCAAAGTATCAGAAATATAGTAGGCACCCAATAGATGCTCATTTATCATTTTTATTTTTACTTGACTGATTGCAGAAAACCTGCAAAGAAAAACGAAGCCTAACTTATCGGGCCAGTAAGAGACACATTAAACAAATGGCAAAGCAACATGGAGATGAGACATGAGAGAGCAATTTGAAGAAGCCAGGAATGGTGAAATTTAATCAGTATGGAAATGTGGGCACAAAAGGACCTAGATGATGCTGAATACATTTTCTTCTCCAATAATGAGGACATGAAACCACCCCAACAGGCTGTACAGATCTCCCAGTTTTTATACCAGGGCTGTTCTCACCCTGTGCTATCCTGTAATTTGCATGGCAAATAAAAGCAGGGCTTGAGAGAGGGACACAGAGCCTCCTAAGGCTGGTGCATTCTCACAGGCCAGGTGGGCAGGTCCACCTGCAACATAAACTAATAGACTCACACCCTTAATAGGTACTCCCTATAAGGACAGTAATGGCAAATATACAGTAATTAGTATTGCATTTGTTTTGTTAGTATCACTTTCATTGTAAATTTTATTGCTTATGCTGAAGTATATTGAACACTTACTATGATTAGGTTCTGTGATAATACCTTACATATTTTTCCACAACCAATCCTCAGCACAATTCAATATAGTGAGTTGGAATAGATACTATCATTATTCTCTTTTTATAAATAATGTAGTTAAGGTCCATAAGAATTAAGTAACTTGAAATTTCTCATATGTCTTGTAAGTGGTAGAGCCATAATTTGCTAAGGTCTGGTTTCAGAGCCTTTGCTCTTAACTACTTAGAGCTAAGCATTGTCATCATTGATTCCATTAACATTGGTGTCATAACCATCATTATTGTCAGGGTTATCAAATGCAGTCACTGCCCTTGACTGGTTTGTGGTCTACTACAGGATAAAAAGCATGGATATAAATAAAGGCTATGACTGTCTTCCCTTCCATCAGTATTAATGGATATATTGTTTTGGGTATCTTTTCTATCCTCCTAACCCTACAGAGGCTGGTAAAATGATCAGTTAACCTAAGCCCATCTAAAATAAAAATCCAGTGCTTGTGTTCCCATCTGCAATACTCCCACCAGTCAACAACCAATTTTAACATTAATACTGACAAAGAATGTATCACTTGGTAACAAAAACTAACTACAGAGTCCATTCTCAATATCTCCATCCACTAATCTCTCTTTTGTTTTCTAGAATCTCACATGTTAAATCTAGCTGCACTCAAATAGAAAAACAGAAGAAATAAATAAGCAGAATAAACAAAATGGAAAAACATGTAGGTTCAAAAACAAGAGCAATCCCTCTAAAACCACTACCTTTTACAAATAAACCAAGAGTACTGCATTATTAGTGGCCTCCTATAGGTATTGATTAGGGAAAGTAAATAGTTGTTTAGATAACCACTTTGAATTGTTCAGTCTGAACATTCATTTATCCTGTCGAAATTGAGTCTGCAATTCAATGTCATTCCCTGGTTTTTGCCATTTGTTCCAAGTATAAGCACTAATGTCCCCAATATAACACTATGCCCCCTTCCTGAGTCAACCTTGACCAAGACAGTGAGCATATCAGTAAACATTAATTCATTTATCAACAAATACTTACTGAGTATTGATCATGTCCCAGGTATTGTGATAGGTGCTGGCAATAAAACCAACTTTACTAAACAAAACAAAGTTTAAAAAACAAAGTTTCTGCCAATGTTGGAGTTTACATTCCACTGAGGTAGACTAACAGTAAATAATAAACATTTAATTTGATAAATGCTACAAAGAAAAATAAAGCATGCAAGAGGACTGAGAGTAACTAGGATGGAATGCCATTTTACACAGTGTAGTTGGGATCTTCCCTCTGATGAGTCAACATTTGAGAAAAGACTTGCAGGAAGTGAGAAAGAAAGTTCTGTGTATCTCCAGGTGGAGGGAACAGTAATGCACAGTCCATGAGGTGGGAGTATGAGTGGTGTACTCAAAAGAATAGGAAGAAGGAAGGAGTGAGCCAGGGGAGGGTCGTGAAAGATAATGGTGGAAAAGTAACTGGAAAGGGGTGGGGACAAATCATGTGAGGTCTTATGATCTAGGGCAAGAATTTTTATTTTATTCTGGAAGTCATGGAAAGGTTGAAGCATAGGAGAATTGCTGGATAGAAATGATTGAAAATATAAAGCATTAAAAATAGGGATTTCAATTGAGAAGATATTGAAGTAGCCAAATAAAAAGTGTGATGACTTGGACCATGATAGAAACATAGATGCTGATAGGAAATGGTCAGATTTGAGATATAGAAAGAGAATCTGCTGATAGATTGGATGTTGTATTAATGTTATTTTCTAGAGCTGCCATAATAAAATACTATAGACCAGGTGACTTAAACAACAGAAACTTATATTCTCACAGTTTGGGAGGCTAAAGTCCAAGATTCAATGTTGGCAGAATTGGTTTCTCCTGAGGCCTCTTTCTGGCTTACAGATGGTTGCCTTCTCTCTGTGTGTTCACGTGGTAGTGCCTCTGTGTGCCAAATGTGTGTGTCCTAATCTCCTCTTATAAGGACATCAGTCAAATTGGATTAGAGTCCACTCACATGACCTCATTTTACCTTAATTACCTCTTCATGGCCCTATCTCAAAATACAGTCACATTCTGAGGTATTGAAGGTTAGGGATTCAACTTATGAATTTTGGGGATCATAATTCAGCCCGTAACAGGTAAAGAATGTCAGAGGAAGAGAGAACGTCAGAACAAGTCTCATTTTTTTTTCTGTCCTGAGTATTAAAAAGATTGGTTGTCATTTACTGAAAAGGGAACAATAGGGAGAACAGCAAGTTTGAAGGTAAAAATTATCCAGGTGGCATGTTGGGTGAGCAGTTGGATTTGATACTGGAATTCATGGAGAGGTCAGGGATAGAAATATAAACCGTGATGTTTTTCAACAAATATATGCTATTTAAAATATGGGGCAGTTAAAATTTCCTAGAGAGCATGTTCAGATAGGTAACAAAATAAGTATGCAGTCTGAGACCCAAGCCACTCCAGTATAAAAAGTGCTGCAGTAGAGGAGACTGAGAAGGAATGCCCACTGAGGTGGGAGTGTAACAGAGGTTATGACCTAGGAAAGAAAATGACAAAAGATGTTTTCTGTCTCTTTAAAACTTCTCCCACTCTTTCTGGGAACTGAGCCATGCATTCCTGCCTCCAGTAGGTGGTAGGAAGGGGAGAGGAATGTCTTTTGTTCTTTGTGTTACTGGAGATAGCTCAGTTGTACTGTCAATTCCATGCCAGGCCCAAAGGCTCTATCCCAAGCCCATGCCTGGCTGGCAAATGTCTTGGTGGGCCTCCCAGGTGGGCAGAGGTCGCAGCTTTGTCTTTGGAAGAAATGGGACAATTAGAATCATTAATGGCAATAGCCTAGAACAATAGCGCTTTAAAAGCTCTGTATTTCTGCTTATGGACAGAAATTTGGATTTTGAGATGATAGTCTACCACTTTCCTCCTTTGCCAGCAAAGTAATAAACTTCTCTTTCCTTCTCCTCAAACTATTTGTTCTTGTTCTTCTGATGTGGCCTTGAGGACAAGTGCCAAGCTTTTGGTAACAGGAGGAGGACCCAGGAAGTATGTGTCTGAGAAGCATAGTCAATAAAATGTTTCAAGATGGAAGGAAGGCTCAGATTGTTGTGGTATGCCAATAAGATGAGTAAAACGAGGACTGAGAGTAGGTCACTGGCTTTCTCCACCTTAAGGTTGTTGAGGTACAAGAGAAATATTGGTGAAACGGTAGAGGTGAAAGCTTAATTCCCCATGTAAGACAGGTGGTTTCTGCAATTCGTTGTGTTGCCTTACTTTGGTATTCTGAGCATATAGGTGAACAGCAATCCTCTGCATGTTCACCTGGATTCAGTTCTCTTCTCACTCTCCAGTGATTAGGTACTCAAGTTCCTGAACTTGATTAGGGACCTGATAGATCACCTACCTCCTGCCACCTTATTCCTGCCATTAGTGGAAGTCAACTGCTCCCTGGGGTTTTGCTCTGAGTCAAATGAAACACCTAAAATCACCATTTTTCCCTGAACTCAGACTAAGTATCCCAGGTACTTGCCTAGAACTACCTGTTGCCATTTTAAACACTCTTTGTGTCTGATTCTCCATATAATAGAAGATTGCTTACCTGGGAAGCCAAGGAGAGGGATAATTCAAACCATGCATTCTTCTAAAACATATCTTATTTTCACAATTATTTATTTTATAAGTTAAATCATTTTAAAAATTAAAGCACTATTTGCTATAGTGGCTGGCATCTGAAGATGGTTAGATCCACCAGGTCATGAATAACCTATTATTCATGGGTCCAATATCTATCACATGGATATGATGGTATGTTTTGTAACAGATAACTCAAATGATTTCACACCAATAACATACAAATTGTGGCTATTTTTAGTCATTTTATGATTTAGCCAGTAAAACCTATTTTAGAGTATAAATTGCAATCAGGCAAGTATGCACAAATTATATTAATCTTAACAAGCTGGGCTTATGAAATGCAATCAGAAAAAAAAATGTTATCTTTCTTCTTCCTCACTGCTCATTCAGACATATTCTGTAGGCAGCTTATTTAATAATTGCTCCTTGAATGCTGTTTCTAAATCACAAAACCATCATCACTTAGTAGCTGTATGTCCAATTGAGTGTATATTTATATATACATACACATATTCCGACATTTTGCTTATCTCTCTCTCTCTCTCTCTCTCTCTCTCTATATATATATATATATATATATATATATATATATATATATTCCTGTGAACTAAAATAAAATCTTAAGTCTCCCCCCAACCAAATAACTGAATAGACCCCTTTTAGCCAAGGGGATACCCTAAAACTGAGTTATTGGCCATGAGAAGGGAGACCAGACATGCCTCATCATGCCCCCTCCCTTCTTGTAGATATCCTTTGAAACTCATTAATAGGCCTAAGGCTGTGCAAGACAAACCTATAAACCTACAGGTCCTCAATTTACATAACAAATCACTTGAGTCTGGGTACACACCTGGTTTCTTCTCTCTGATTAACAGACATCCTTAACTTAAAACATTCCAAGCTTTTAGACAAATCTTCATTTCTTTAACCAATTACAAATGAAAGAACTTCTAAACCCACCTATAACCTATAACCATCCCCCACACCCACTTTGAGATGTCCTGCCTTTCCGGGCCAAACCAATGTATGCCTTCTATGTATTGATTTATGATTTTACCTGTAATTTTTGTCTCCCTGAAATGTACAAAACCAGACCATAACCCAACCGCAGCTAGTTCACTTGCTCAAGCCTTCTTGGGCATGTCTCCTGGCCATGATCCTCAAGTTTGGCTCAGAATAAACCTCTTTAAATTATTTTACAGGATTTGGCATTCCTAAACTAGAGTGAGAGTTACACACCTAGACTGCATCATATTTTCCCTTACAGAATTGCTTTCATTGAATTTTGCTATATTTATGTGCATTATCATAATACTCCCAAAGGACATGGTAAAAAGTAGCCTCATCAACTCAAACTGCATTTTCTGAAGAGATGCTTTCCAGTGAGTTATTCACTATGTTATAAAATATCTTTCCATGAGGACAAACAAGAAAAAATTTAGTAATATGTGAGCTACCTGCAAACAATGTGTCTGTTTTTACCCTATGAACACTGAATCACATAAAGTATCATTTTCCATCTCCTGGGTTACTTCTGCTAAACTCAGAGCTCTTTAAACCTATAGGTTTCATTGTATGCATTCTATGTATTAACACAACCACTTATTTCTCTTATTTTTTCCTGATTAACATTAAAGTCTCTTGTATTAGCATTGATTTATTATTACAAAAAAGAATAAAGAAAGCAAAGTAAAAAACATATTCTTAAAAACATCTGTTAACCAAAGAGAAAGATTATAAAGGACAATAAATGCAATCAGACCCATAATTAAACTCTAAATTCTAAAGACCTGCCCAACTGCTTTCGATGCATGCAAGACACAAAAGTTCATAACAGAATCCAGACATATATAAAGCAAAATCTGTTTTATGCCATGATTATTATGAGAAATCTAAGCTGTAAGTCAAGGAGAGGCATTCTAAAAAAAAAAATGCAATTAGAAAGACTCTGAGTCTTGTTTTGAAAATCAAAGGAAAGAAGTACACAAGTCACTTTAATTGTGTTAACTGGAGAAAGGGGGATTTTAAAATACTCCTGTCACTTTGTTGATGTAAGCATTACTTAAAATAATGTGTGTAAAAGAACCTGTCAGTGTTGGCGTTAAAAAAAAAAGTTAATGAAATTAAATTATACAAACAGCATCTAAGAATACAATTGTAGGTGATTTATTAATAAGGAAGAGTAAGGCAAGTAGAGCATGTATATTGTGTATAGCTGCTTCTCAGGCAATAGGAGCTTGAAATAAAAATCTATTTCAGTATTTTCTTCTTTTGGCAGTTTTCTGATTGTTGTTGTTCTGCATACCTTCCTTTGGCAGCTGTTCTTAAGTCCACTAACCATCTTTCTTGTGTTTTACCCTGTCAACATGTTTCTCACATCCTCTTCTATCTACTCTTCTCAAGCATCCCCAGTAGAATCTTATATATACAAGCAACATTCTCTTCACATTTTCCTTTTATTTCTTGTTTACTCCCAGCATGTCTTCACAAGGAGGGGATAGCACTGCCAACACTTTCTTCACCTGTAGTGAGAAAAACTGTTAAGCATGCTCCAATCTTTCTTTCTAGATCCACAGGAAGTAAAGCCTTTATGTTCATTTACAGTTCATTTGACAAGAAATAATTGAACATTTTCTACGTGCTAACTGATGTGTAACCAATGGTTGCAAAGTGAGTTCACAAACACTACCTCTACAATCCTCAGCATCATCTTGAGATGACCTTATTAGTGTCTCCATTTCACACAGGGAAAATTTACTGAGACTAAATGAGGTGGAGTGACTTTCCTAGCCTAGAGATTATTCTCTTGACTTCACTTTTGGCAGTATGGCAGTGTAGAAGGACCCTCCCATGACAATATAACTAATTCCTGGACATATTTCAACAAGCTTTATAATAAATTGCAAACATATAAGGAAGTATAGAAAGTAAGGAAAAAAGAAAGAAAGGAAGGGGAAAAGGAAGAACAACAACAGCAACAAATTGCTAAAACAAGATATGAGGGTGGTAGACTGTAAGAGAATATGAAAGCCAGGTTACCCTAGAGTAAATGCCTACATCAGTGCTTACGCTGTCCTGAGCCAAAATTAAGGTAGAGAAGATGAACCTGGGAGTCCCCACAACCCCTAAGAGATGACTAATGCAGTATTAAATCAGCAGTGCCCTCCAGCTCCCACAGAAACAAATGAAACTCTCTGAAGCAAGGCATCATCAATTTATACCATCAGA
This sequence comes from Avahi laniger, assembly GCA_963575035.1. NCBI lineage: Eukaryota > Metazoa > Chordata > Mammalia > Primates > Indriidae > Avahi > Avahi laniger. The sequence goes on along the minus strand of CAUYSK010033545.1, from coordinate 24,023 downwards.
CTGCATACCGATTAGGTTGAACCAATAAAATATTAATAAATGCAAAGGAAACAAATATATGATTCAGCAGAAACAACAAATAATAGATTTCTTAGATAACCAAAGATCTCAGATATGAAATTTAACAGTATTAAAAGTATGCATTCAAGGTTTAAAGAAAACACTTTAAGGGAGAATTAAGAACCTAGAAAGTAAAGCTAACCCACTCCAAGGAAAGAGGAGAAGTAGCAGCAGAGGTGGTACCAGAAGGCCAAGAAGGCAGTGAGGAAAGAGATACTCACGGAGGCGGTGGCATGCCCATGAGACATTACTGCAGAGGCTGGGGCAAGCCCAGTGGACTTCAGCATATATTACAGTGAAGGTATCCTGTTAATTCTTTCAACTTTTATATATTTGAAAATGTCTATATATTATCGGCATTTTTTCAAAAATATTTTCATTGGATATAGAATTTTTGCCTGACAAATTGCTTTCTCTCAGTATAATGATGTCTGTCATTCCACTGTCTTCTGGCATTCATTTTTTTCCCCCCTTAGGAAAAATTAGATGTCATTCAGATTGCTGTTACCTTGTGTGTAAAATTTCTTTTTTCTCTGGATTCTTTTAAAATATGTTTTTTATCTTTGGTTTTAATCTGCTTGATTATGATGTAATTTTATTTGCATTTATTCTGCTTTTTTTTTTTTACTGACTTTCCTCACACTCTGTTTGTTTTTGTTTTTTAAATCAAATTTGAAAAAAATTTTGGCTAACGGTTTTTCAAATAGATAGCCCCAGAAATTCTAATTTTAAGTAATAACCCTAGAGAAATAAAAACATAGCTCCACACAAAATAAAATATACAAGAAGTATTATAATAGCCAAAATATGGAAATAACCCAGATGTCCATTATCAAGTGATTGAATTAACACATTATGGCAGATTCAAAAAATAGAACACTACTAAAACATTCAAAGCAATGAAGTACTGATAAACATAGCACCAAGCATGAATCTGAAAAATATGATGCTGAGTATAAGTAACCGGATAAAAAATAATATACTCCATATGATACCATTTATATAAAATTTTAGAGAACAGGAAAAACTAATCTTTAATTGCAGATACTAGAACAGTGTGGCTTGTAAGGGAATACTGAATGGAAAGAGCCACACTAGAATTTAGAATGTACTGGGATGTGGAAACGATTTAAATCCTAATTGAGGTGATGATTATACAAGTGTATACATCTGTGAAAACTCAACAAACCATACACTTAACACTTAAGGATTATTTAGTAAGGTACTTATATGTCCCCTCCCCTCTCACCAAAAAAAAAAAAAATCAATGGGAAGGCTAAAACAACCGATTAAACATATCTAAACAGAAAAATTGAGAACTGAAAACTAAATCAGAAGAAATTATACAAACTAAGGCACAGAAATCTCAAGAAAAGAAACTATAAAAAAATCTTAAGAGATATAGAAGACATTTCTTCTTTCTATTAATAGGTCAAGTATTTGGATCAAATTTCTGATAGCAAATAATTAAAAATTCAGGTTAAAATATTTTAAAAATCTTTCTAAAATAAGGAAGAGTTGACAAGATACTTATCAATCATTACACCAAAATCTAAACAAAGGTAGAAATCCAAGGAGGTGAGCAGAACACTGAAACCACTTTAATTCTGAGGGATTTTGCCAAACCTTGGAAGAGCCTAGATTTGAGAGTCTCCCAGGGATTAGGGTAGAGCAACAAAAGTTCAGGAGCAATAAAGTCTTTATCTCCAACAGCAATTCACCTAGGTAAAATGACCTAAATAAACACTTCTAAGCCAGTCCCAAACCCAGGCAAATTCAAGGAAAGTTTGCGTGGCTTTGATAAGGGAGGGGGATGTGCTATGAAAATAATTCCACAAAATCTTTAGGATTAGAGGTAAATCTCAAGTTTATTTGCAGCTGAAATCCTATCACATTATAGTTCTGAAAGCCTCAAGTTAAACGTGGTCCCCGACAAGAAGAATGCTTTGGTGCCTGGAAGTAGCAAATGCAAAAACTACAGGGAGGAAAGCAACCCATCCTAAGTCTTATAAAATACCCACAAATAATCTTGTATGGACTCTAAGTATTCCACAATCAAAAAATGAAACCAAGAGGAAACAAGGCACGATAAGGGAGAATCATTCAAAAACCGGGAAAAAAAAACAGCAAAAACAAATTCACATAAACTTCAGAAAATTTTTATAATTTTGCAAGTATTACATATGAAGTCTTTTAAGGATATATTTAAAATTTTTAATAAAATATAAAGAAAGAAAGCTTTATAACAAGAGCAAGCAAAAAGAAATTAAATAAAACTTCTACAATTGAAATTTGCAATAACCCAAAATAAAAATTCAATGCACAGGCTTCGTAATATATTAGATACAACTGAAAAGGGAACTAGAAATTGTTAAAATGGAAGATATCCAGAAGACACCACAAAGATTAAAGAAGTGATAGAAAATATGAAAGAGTGGGTAAGAGATGTGTATAAAAGGAAGTGGAGGTCTAATGTGTGTCTATTCCAAGCTACATAACGAAAATATAGGTAGAATGGAACATAATCTCTCAGATTCAAGAAACCCACAAAGTACAAAAGAAAATAAACAAATACATTCATATACACAGCACAGTAAAATTAAAACACTAAAGGTGAAGAAAAGAAATACCTTTTCAAGACAGCACCTTGGGGGAGACAGAAGATAAATTACCCTCAAAGAAGCATTGACTAGACCGATAGCTGACATATCAACAGCAACATCGGCCAGGCGCGGTGGCTCACGCCTGTAATCTTAGCACTCTGGGAGCCTGAGGCGGGAGGATAGCTTGAACTCAGGAATTGAAGACCAGCCTGAGCAAAAATGAGATCCCGTCCCCACTAAAAATAGAAAAAAAGAAAATTAGCTGGGCAGCTAAAAGTAGAAAAAATTAGCCGGCCATGGTGGCGTGTGCCTGTAGTCCCAGCTCCTCACGAGGCTGAGGCAGAAGTATTTCCTGAGCCCAGGATTGAGGTTGCAGTGAGAGGTAGGGTGAGGCCATGTACTCTAGCCAGGACAACAGAGCGAGACTCTGCCTCAAAAAAAAAAAAACAATATTGAAAGCCAGAAGACAGTGTACTTACATCTCCAACAAGTTGAAAAGCTATAATTGCAATCTGGAATTCTATGTACACCAAAAATGTTTTACAAGAATGACAGAGAACTAAAGACATTTTTAAACAAACAAATATATTTAGAAAGTCTGGAACCGTATGACTCTCAAAAGGGAGTTCTATGGCATATAATCTCAGAAAAAAGTTCTGAAGTACAAGAAAGAAGAGCAAAATAAATGGTGAATATATGTAAATAAATTTAAAAGGAGATTGACTATTTTATGAAATAAAATAATTGAATTAAATTCACATATATAATATGCAATTTGGGAGGAAAGAAATAAAGTGTTCTAAGGACCTATGTTGTCCAAAAGGAGGGTGACAGTGTTGACAGGGATGTGCAGAAATTGGAACCTTTGTACGTTGCTGGCAGGCATATAAAATAGTACAACCACTGTGGAAAATAGTTTGGGTGTTTCTCCAAAAATAAATCAGAGAATTACCATATGATCCAGCAATCCTACTCCCATGAATACACACAAAAGAATTGAAAATAGGGACTCAAACAGTTACAACCAAAGGGCGGAAATGACCCAAATGTCCATCCACAGATGAATAGATAAACGTAATGTAGTATATACACGTGATGGAATATTATTTAGACTTAAAAAGGAAAGGAGTTCTGATACATGCTACAACATGGATGAACCTTAAAAACATTATTCTAAGTAAAATAAGCCAGAGATACAATAGAAAATGTTATGATTTCACTTATACGAAATACCTAGAATAGACAAGTTTACAGTAACAGAAAGTAAATTAGGGACTAGCAGAAGCTGAAAGAGGAGAGAATGGGGAAATTATTGCTTAATGGGTACAGAGTTTCTCTTTGAAGTGATGAAAAAGTTTTGGAAATAGATAATAGAGATGGTTGCACAATATTGTGAATGCAATTAATGGCCACTGAATTATACACTTAAAATGGTTAAATTGCAAATAATTTTTAGGCAATAATATTTATGCAAATAATAAATGCATTATTTGCAGTTTAACCATTTTAAGTATACAATTGTGTATGTGCATATATATATATATATAAAAATTAAAAAATAATTTTAAGAATTCCGATAAAGAAAAGTTTAGAAAGAACAACTAAGAAAGTAATGTGTCATAGAACCCAAAGACAGTGTATGCAGGGTTCCCAGAAGAGAGATGTGGCAGACATTGCCTAAGACAAGTAAGTGTTTAAACTAATACATCCTCAAGCAACATGTGGGGATGTAAAGAGAAAGACAGTGTGTTTGGCCCCCTTTGTCCCATAAAGAGAAGAAGTAGGACTCCCCTAGTAGTCACAGTTAGTCTAGAGCTGTGGAAAATCCTGTCTAATCTACATGGACAACCCTTCTTTCTTCGAAGTGCACTCCAGCCTCCCAACTTTCCTATATATAGCAGATATCTTTATCCTCCAAGATATCTCCAGGCTTGATGTATAGAAGTTAAAAGGAACAGACTTCTAATTCAGAAAGATATGAGATTCAATTCCAGATCTGCCCACTTTTTAGGTTTATAATATTGACACAATCAACTGACTTTTCTTAGCTTCAGTTTTTTTAATCTGTTAAACAGGGATAATATTTACCTCATAAGAACTATAATGATTATTAGGGATAACACATGTTCCAAGTATCTTCTAAAGCTCCAATCCCAAAATACCATATGCATTTAATAAATGATAATATCTAATATCATATTTTATTTGTTTACATGTCTATTTTCCTTTTGGCCATAGACCATCTCCATAATTCTATTTCCAGTTTCTAACACACTACCTGAAATATATTAGGCTTGTCTTTATGTCTGTAACTATCAGTAGAAGATCTTCATAGGTACAACTGAAATTCTAACTCACATGACCATAGGCTATATTTTAGTATCACTAGGATATAGAACAGAAAATACCATTTGCCAGCAGGGCAGCATCAAGCATTCCTCATCAGCAAGAATCCCTGCAGTCCTCCAGCACATAGCTCTCTGGGACATACCTATTTCCCAGGTAATTGCTCAGATGCAAGGAGATGAAACTCACATCAGGCAGGGTATTAGGTCTCTATTGATGTATAACAAATTACCCCAAAAGTTTCAGGCTTAAAACAATAAACCTTTTTTTTTTAATATCACAGTTTTTGTAGGTCAGGAATCTGGGTTTGATTTAGCTGAGTCTTCTGACTCAGAGTCTCTCACGAAACTGTGATCAAGGTGTCAGCCAGCACTTCAATAATCTCAAGACTTGACTTGGGGAGGATTCGCTTACAAGCTCCTTGCCTTCGTTTTTGGCAGAGTTCAGTTCCTCACACACCATTGGACTAAAGGCTTCAGTTCTTTTATTTTGGCCAGATGCTTCCCTCAGTTCCTTGCTATCTAAGGCTTCTGCACAGGAGAGCAGCTCACAACATAGTAGCAGGCTTACATCAGAGTGATAAAGCAAGACAGCAAGAAAGGTTTGATAAGAACAAATCCAGGGTCTTTTTGTAACCTAATCTTAGAATTGCCATTCTACTACTTTTGTTATTTTCTATTTGTTAGAGATGAGTCACTAGGTCCAGCCCACACTTAAGGAGAAGTAATTATATAAGCACATGAGTATCAGGAGTCAGGGATTTTTTTGGATCTAATTTAGAGCTTCCCTACCATAGGCACTGTGGGAACCAACCTAGGTTAGCAGCCTCACTTCCCACAGAAATCAACAGCTCTTGGAACAACTCCATAAGCATATTTTCCAGGTTCCTTCAAGACATGGCAGTTACAAGAGTTACTATACTCAGAAAGTCTAAGGTATGGCATTTGCATAAGATATTTATAATTCATATGCAGTTCCTTTAATCTTAACCTAGCACTCAACCATTTTTATCATAAACAATGATGCTTAGCAATATAGTTGACATTCTATCCTTATAAGATTATTGGGAAAACAGAGAAAAAATTTAAGAAAGTTCAAATTTTCTTTGCTCACCATATGAAGTTACTATTGTTGTAAGTTGAGAATTCTTAAATATTAGAAAATTCATATGGTTCAACTTAATATGGTATGTTTAACTAATAGAAAGATGGCCATCAAATTTAATTGAACTGAATTGAACTTGCAAACTCAAGGCTGGGCTAGACGTCAAACAAACAATATAAAGGCAAGAAACAGAGTAGAATGGAAATGTTGACTTTCCTAGAGAGGCACTGGGAAAATCAGGCCTAGAGATAGTATCTCAGGTATCAGAGTGAACTTGTCACACACTAAGGATGATTGGAGAAAAATTGTTACAATGGAGGACAGATACTATATTAAAAATAATTAATATTTAACAAATATTTATTGCTGTGGAAGGCCTCATCTCAGTTTAGGTCATTTAAACAAAATTGTTTGAACACCCGCAATATACTAGGAAGTGTGGTAAGAACTAGAAATATTTAATAGCAGTATGTATATAAGATATGGTCCCTGACCTCAAAAAACCAATGTGCTTACAATTGTTGAGCTTTTACTATATGGCAGACATGCTAGTAGCTAAGGGAAGAAAAAAGATAAATGACATATAGGCTCTGCACTCAAGGTATTTATCAACAAATGGAGATAGACATAAAAAATTATCACTTAATATACAAGACAGAGAGTGACATAGATGTGACTGAAGAGGTGGGAAGAGACCAAGTAACAGAGAGCTTTGTAAGCCATGCTAAGGATGTTGATAGGAAGTCATTGAAGGTTTTCATCAAGGTAGTAATACAAGCAGAAATATAATGTTTGCTGCTGTATACAAAATGGGTATAAGGGAGAGAAGTGTGGAGACAGATAAGTCTTTGCAGACAGGAAGAGAATCTAAATTAAGGCAGTGAGAAAGGAATGAAAACTTTTTTTTACTTCAGCTTCTTTATGTTCACATAGATATCCAAATCAATCTAAAAATTCACCTCTCCCTTAATCATCTGCTATAAACAAGTATTACTGCCTTAACTCTCCCCAACCACCCCCATCATTACTTCCCATTGATGGCAAAGTACCATCATATGACTCATTCAGGTAGACTTTTTGCCCAGCGCCTGGTAAACAGTAGATATCCAAGACATTTGTTTTTGCTTGACCACATGAATCAGGGAAGCTGCTGCACATTGGACACATGCTTTACATCATGTTTTGCTGGCTTCCTCCTAACTTGGCAAAATTCTGGGGCTAAAAAAAAAAACATGAGGAGCATCTGTGCTCTGTGTACACAACACTGTTTTGAAATCTCCTGTCCCTGTTTCAAAAAGCTTGACAGCAGCCAGAACAACTGTTTGGTTAATGGCAGCACAAAGGCTAAGAAAAAGAAACCAAAAATCCTGTAACTTCTTTTCAAAATATTCAGTATTTACAACTGACTTCATTGCACAGAAACCTTTTTTTATTACTCAGCTATTTGACCAACTACTATAGGCATACCTTGGAAATATTGTGGGTTCAGTTTCAAACCACCATAATAAAGCAAATCACACAATTATTTTGGTTTCCCAGTGCATATAAAAATTATATTTACACTATACTATAGTGTTTTAAATGTGTAATACCATTACGTTGAAAAATAATGTACATACCTTAATTAAAAAATACTTTATTGCTAAAAAATGCTGAAGATTACCTGAGCCTTCAGCAAGTCATAATGTTTTGTTAGTGGAGGGTCTTGCCTAGATACTGATGACTGCTAACTGATCAGGGTGGTGGTTTCTGAAGGTTGGGGTGGCTGTCGCAATTTGTAAAAATAAGATAACAATGAAGTTTGCTGCATTGATTGACTCTTCCTTTCATGAAAGCTTTTTCTGTAGCATGGGATGCTGCTTGATAGCATTTTATTCTCAGTGGAACTTCTTTCGAAATTGATGTTAATTCTCTCAAATGCTGCCACTGCTTTATCAATTAAGTTTATGTAATATTCTATGTCCTTTGTAGTAATGTCAATAACGTTCAAAGCATCTTCACCAGGAGTAGTTTCCGTCTCAAGGAACTACTCTCTTTGCTCATCCAGGTGTTTAAGTTTTATCATGAGATTCTAACAATTCAGTCACATCTTCAGGGTCCACTTCCGATTCTGGTTACCTTACTATTTCCACCATATGTGCAGTGATTTCCTCCACTGAAGTCTTGAACCACTCAATATCATTCTTGAGGGTTAGAATTAAATTCTTTCAAATTCATATTAATGTTAATATTTTGACCTTCTCCCATGAATCACAAACGTTCTCAGTGGCATCTACAATGGTAAATTCTTTCCAGAAGGTTTTCAATTTATTTTACCCATATCCATCAGAGGAATCACTACCTATGGACTAGAGCCTTACAAAATGTATTTCTTAAATAATTACTTAAAAATCAAAATTATTCCTTAATCCATGGGGTGCAGACTGGATATTATGTTAGCAGGCATGAAAACATCATTCATCTCCTTGTACATCTCCATCAGAGCTCTTCAGTGACCAACTGTACTGTCAAGGAGCAGTAATATTTTGAAAAGAATTTTTTGTTCTCAGCAGTAGTTCTCAACAGTGGGCATAAAGTATTCAGTAAACCATGTTGTAAACAAATGTGCTATCGTCTAGGTTTTGTTCCATTTATGGGCACAGGCAGAGTAGATTTAGCATAATTCTTAAGGGGCCTAGGATTTTCAAAATGGTAAGTGAGCACTGGCTCCAACTTAAAGTCGCCAACTGCATTAGCCCCTACCAAGAGAGTCAGCCTGTCTTTTGAAGCTTTGAAGCCAGGCACCGACTTCTCTCTAGTTGTGAAGATCCTAGATGGCATCTTCTTCCAATTTAAGTATGTTTCTTCTAACTTGAAAATATGTTGTTTAGTGTGGCCACCTTCATCAGTTATCTTAACTAGGTCTCCTAGATAACTTGCTGCAGCTTCTCCATCAGCACTTGCTGCTTCACCTTACAGTTTTATGTTATGGAGACGGCTTCTTTCCTTAAACCTCATGAACTAACCTCTGCTAGCTTCAAACCCTCTCATCCTTCATAGAATTGAAAAGTGGTAGGCCTTGCTTTGGATAAGGCTTTGGCTTAAGGCAAAGTCATGTCTAGTTTAATCTTCTATCCAAACCATTTAAACTTTCTCCATATCAGCAGTAAGACTGTTTTACTTTCTTGTCATTTGTGTTTTCACTGGAGTAGCACTTTTAATTTCCTTCAAGAACTTTTTTGCATTTGGCTAACAACTTGACTAACTGTTTGGCACAGGAGGTCTAGTTTTGGTCTATCTGTTTTTGACATGCCTTCTTCATTAAGCTTAATCATTTCTAGCTTTGATTTAAAGTGAAAAATGTGCAACTCTTCCTTCCACTTGAATATTTAGAAGCCATGGTAAGGTTATAAATTGGCCTAATTTCAATACTGTTGTGTCTCGGAGAATAGGGAGGCCTAAAGAAAGGGAGAAAGATGGGGTAATGGCCAGTTGGTGGAGCAGTCATAATACACAACATTTATCTATGAAGTTCATTATCTTACATGGGCTCAGTTCATGGCACCCCAAAACAACCATAATAGTAACATCTAAGATCACTGATCACAGATCAGCAAAATAGATATAATAATGATGAAAAAGTTTGAAATATTATAAGAATTGGCCAGGCATGGTGGCTCATGTCTATAATCCCAGCATTTTTGGGAGGCCAAGACAGGAGAATAGCTTGAGGCGGGGAGTTTGAGACCAGCCTGAGCAACATAGTGAGACCCCATCTCTAAAAAAAAAAGAAATAGAAAAATTAGCCAGGAATGATGGTGCATGCCTGTAGCCCCAGCTACTTGGGAGACTAAGGCAGGAGGATTGCTTGAGCCCAGGAGTTGGAGGTTGCAGTGAGCTATGATGACGCCACTGTACTCTAGCCTGAGCAATAGAGTGAGACCTTGTCTCAAAAAAAAGAGAAGAAAAAGAAATATTATGAGAATTACAAATGTGACACAGAGACATGACGTGAACACATGCTGTTGGAAAATTGCATTGAAAGCCTTGCTCAATTCAGAGTTGCCACAAAACTTCCATTTGTAAAAGACACAATATCTATGAAGTACAATAAAGTAACATGGAATAAATCGAGGTATTCCCCTATGTACCAGGAATTGTAGAGCAAGAAGTTAAAGTATACATAAGTCTTACCTTAGATGAGTTTACATTTTAAGAAGTAAGAAAGAGATGATAAGTTGATGATAATGAACATAGATAAATAGATAGATGATATCATGATTACTGGTCAAATATAGCTGGTTCTAAAACAAAAGAATAAAAAGAGTTTTGTCAGGGAAGAGGGTGGACAGACTATCAACCTCTGCCTGGGTCACAGGAGTGGAATTCACAGAGCAGGAGCTGTCAGAGCTGGGTATGGAAAGATAAAGAAGAGTTTAACAATTAGAGAAGAGAATGAGAAGGACTTCTAAACTCATTCAAAAAGAGGCAACATAGTATACAAGAACATACAACTAGAATTAAGAAAACTACAGTCTAGATTGTGGGCAATGATGAATTCACCAAAATAATGTTCTTGCTTCTGAAAGTCCAGTGGCTTTCTTCCCCACATGGTTTTTATGAGGAAGAGATATTTTGAATGCGTACCTCTCAGTTATAATCAGCCTGTATCCAAATTGTGAAGTCCAGTGCTCTTGCTGGTTGTCCCTGTATTTTCAACCTATTTCTGGATCTTCATACTTTACTAATTTTTGGCTTTCCTAAGAAAGAAGAATACAAAAAGTTTTGCCTTCCTCCCTCTATCAATGGTGGCTAGGAAACACCACATCTTCTTGCAGAAACAATGAAATGTTGTTCTCGGTAGATAGTGCAGATAGCACATTAAATGGGAAGGTTATACATGAAATCTTAATCATGATGAACTCAATAAAACCTTTTGTTTTTCTGCTTGCAATGATCAACATTTCTTAATCCCTCATGTAGATGTTTAATAAAAACTCTGGTTCAAATTTGGCAAACATAGAAAGACCTCTGCTGTGTAGGGCAGTACAGGATCTGCAACATAAATCTCTAAATGGGTCCTTCAGTCAAGTCACAGATGGCGTGACAGCTCCAGCGTTGTCAACTGACCAGCCATGTACTAAACGTAAAATGGAAATAACTGTCTCCATGATGACCAGAGAGTTTTTCTTTGTTGTCCAAATGTACCACAGCCCTCTTAGCAATATGGTCATCTAGCTCTTCATGCATATAATATAAAAATTTTATTATTAGAAATTTTCAAATCTGTAGTCATTATTTCACCACTAGGAAAACAATTGGGAATTGCTTCAGCCACTTAGAAAGTGAAAAAATTTCAAGAATACCAAACAGCCCACCCCCTAAGTGAGGTGGTAGGATAAACTGAAAGATTATAAAATCAGCTTGCCAGCATTTATCCCTCACCCGCCAAGGAACTTGTTCCAGAGACTTTCAAGTTAGTCTGTACTTTGGGCATTTTCCCACATAGTAGCTGGGGGAAATTTGCCCCAGCCAATTGGCAGAAATTGCCCTTCATCATCACTAATCATGTTCTCCAAGGTATCTGTGGTTATTGCCCATTGGGAAATCAAATAAGTAGTGATCAGTTTCTTCAAAAAAAGAGTTTAAGAAAAAAAATGAGCTTGGGGTGTCATAAAGAAAAAAGGCAAGGTAGAACCGTTCCTAAAAATGTGAGGGAAATACGTAGCTATTAGAGTTGATAAACTAATGGGCTCCATTTAGAGATTTGTGAGGAGAAAATAAAAATTTGGACTTTCAACTACAGAGACATGAAGGTGAGAACAGTTACAAGCAAAGCATATGGAAATGATATCCTTTTATCAAGTTATTAAAATGTGCTCCTTTATCCCATTATTGCCTAAGGCCTAAAATGTAGGAAAAATTCAAGAATGCCAATCATGGGGCACTCACCTGAGAGATGGTAGACCCCATATGAAGGACATGCTCTGAGATCATGAAATCAGTCCTGCCAGTACCCACTGCTCACCCACATCCAAGCTGCCTCATGGAAGGATTGAAGATGATGACAGCGAGTTAATGTCCAGAAGGAGTAGTCCATGTATCCGATGTGTGCTGGGGCTATGGGGAGCCTTGCAAGAATGAAAATGAGGATGATTCTCCCAAATGAGGGAGGTTTGATGACAGAGGGCTTGACAGGTATTCCTCCAATTTGAGGGACCTAAGGATTGGTATCTGACTCAGGCCTGGAAAGCCTGAACAGGGGAGTCTGTGGCTACAAGAGGGCTATATTGATAGAGTTTATATTTCTCCTGAAAGGAGAGCAAAGGCATTAGATGAGAACCAGGCTTGGGCTTCCCCACTGAAGATGGAGGAAAGAGGTGACCCAGAAGAGCGGTACAACGCTGAAAGCCAGAGAGCCAACAGGGGAGCTGTGAACAATCAGTGTGAAGAGGCAGGAGACAGCAAATGGGACTCTTCAAGGAACACACAAAACAAATCATGATAAAAAAGAAAATCAGTATTTAATGTCTTCCACATCTCATGGTCACTGTGTCAGTTATCAATGTATTTCCTCTTAGCTGAGAATGCACCCTTCAATGTATGCTCTGCAGTAAAATTTCTTTAAGCATTTCTCCTTTAAAGTGAGTCCAGTGTTAAGCTTTCTCCATACAGGGTGCTACACAAACACTGCAGGAGAAAGAGACTGTCCCGCAGTTTTCACCAAGGCGGGGGCGGGGGAGGGGCGAGGGACGTAGCATAAGTATAACATCATCCATCCGGTGAAAATCTGCCCCAGCCATGAGCCCAGAATGCAGTCCCTCTGTGACCTTGCAGCTTCGCCTGGTGATAACCTTTCCACAGCCCTCTCAACCTGGAAACCAGAGCCCCATGCAGACCACATGCTCTAAAGGCCTCCAGCCTGTCCTGTACCAGACTCCCACTGAGACCCCATACCCCTGTCCTGCTACCCTGCTTATGCTGTGGAAGGTTGCCTATTACTTGGCAGCAACTCCCACCAGCTCCAGACTGGCCAAACAAAGGAATTTCTCTGTTACCAGTGACTGAACTATTCGTTCTCCTACAAGAAGGCCTGAACCCCTTCCAAGTTTCTTCTTCCTTGGATACACTTCCTCAGCCCTAGAGCACCATGTAGTTTCCTTATATCTTTTTGTTACTCTTTTATCATACTTAATAATTATTCATATGAAAATTTCCCAGTTTAACCTACTGTGTAGTTTCTGTCTCCTGGTTAGACCTAGATTGCTACAGTCACGAATGCAATTCTACAGCTACACAAATCAGGTAAAACCTTCTGCTCCTTACCTCTCTCCTTCCCAATCCCCTTCAACTCTGGAAGAGCCAGATCTGCCATATGAGGGGTAGGTGGAAGGGAAACAGCAGAGAAATTCGAAAAAATAAAGAAATCACAAGCTCCCTGCCTCATTGCAGGCTTCTTCAATCATTGAAGGCCTGATCCAAGATACAATACAAAGAGAATAGAAGATTTGATTAAATAAGTCTTTGGGATTGCATGATTATAAAATTCTTAGGGCCTCAAGGTAACTGGAAAAGCAACTGGATCTGCCTGAGACATTATCCAGGGATGGAGAAGAAGGAAAGAGAAAAGGACCAAAGAGGCAATGATAAGAAAGATCCACATGGCTTTGTACTTGTTTCTTACCATACCAGCTCATTTAATGTAGTTGCTAAATTAACTTATTGTGAGATAAAGATTTCACAGAAATATTAAAATTTCACTCTGCTACTCTATAGACTACATAAACTCTGCCTGTCATTGTAACCACTAGATATTTTAGCTAATAGCAAAGAAGATTGTCAATTCCAAATAATATATTTTTTAATATTGTTGAGATAATTGTTACAGTGAAAGATCAAATAAAGTAAGAAAAAATAACGACCAATATTTATTCAGAGAAAACAATCTTATTCAAAAGTAAAAATCTTAAATTGAACTAGATTCCAACAAAATGTTTTAAATACTAAATCTCAGAGTGAAAGAAGCCATTGTATTTCTTTAATTTTATTTCAAAATATTAAGGGAGTACAGATGTTTTTGATATATGGCTCAAGTCAAAGCTATAAGTGTGCGCATCACCCGAATGGTGTTCATTGTACCCATTACGTAGATGTTTGCCATTCCTCTCTTCCCTCTTCCCCCTGCATGATTTCCAATGACTTTTACTTTACTTGCATGCCCATCACTTAGTTCCAATTTATTAGAGAGTACGTGTGGTGTTTGTTTTTCCATTCTTGAGATACTTCACTTAGAATAATGGTCTCCAGTTTCATCCAAAATTGCTGCAAAAGATATTAATTCATCCTTTTTTATGGCTGAGTAGTACTCCATGTTACACATATTCCACATTTTGTTAATCCACTCATGAATTGATCGGTACCTGGGTTGATTCCACGTCCTTGCAATTGTGAAGTGTACTGTAACGAATATTCAAGTTCAGGTGTCTTTTTGATAAAATGACTTCTTTTCCTTTGGGGAGATACACAGTAGTAAGATTGTTGGATTGAATGGTAGGTCTACTTTTAGTTGTTTGAGAAATATCGATACAGTTTTCCAATTTGCAGTCTCACCAATAGTGTATCAGCATTCCTTTCTCTCTGCATCCATGCCAGCATCTATTGTTTTTGGACTTTTTAATAAAAGCCATTCTAACAAGGGTAAGGTGATATCTCATTGTGGTTTCAATTTGCATTTCCCTGATGATAAGTGATGTGGAGAATTTTTTCATGTTCTTGTTGGCCATTTGTCTATCTTCTTTTGAAAAACTTCTGTCCATGTCTTTTGCCTACTTTGTAATAGATTTGTTGATCTTTTTCTTGCTGATTTGTTTGAGTTCTTTGTAGATTCTAGTTATTAACCCTTTATAGGAAGTGTAGATTGCAAATATTTTCTCCCATTCTGTAGGTTGTCAATTTGCTCTGTTGATTATTTCCTTAGCTGTGCAGAAACTGTTTGATTTAATCAAGCCAAATTTATTTATTTTCGTTGCAACTATAATTGCCACTGGGGTCTTTGTCATAAATTCTTTGCCTGGACTGATGTCTAGAAGAGTTTTTCCAATAATTTCCTCTAGAATTCTTATGGTTTCATGCCTTACATTTAAGTTTTTATTCATCTTGAATTAATTTTTATGAGTGGTGAGGGATAGGAGTCCTGTTTCATTTTTCCGCATGTGGCTTTCCAATTTTCCCAGCACCACAGGGAAGCCCATAGAATAGGTTTCTTTTCCTCAGTGTGCATTGTTGTCTGTCAAAGATCAGTTGGCTTTAGGAAGATGGTTTTATATTTGATTTCTCTATTCTGTTCCATCAGTCTATGTTTCTATTTTTGTGCCAATATCATACTATTTTGGTTACTATAACCTTGTAGTAGAGTTTGAAGTTGGTAATGTGATGCCTCCAGATTTGTTCTTTTTGCTTAGAATTGCTTTGACTATTTGGGCTCTTTTCTGGTTCCAAATGAAGAGTTGAATTATATTTTTCTGTATCTATGAAATATGTTATTGGTATTTTGATGGGGATTGCATTGAATCTGTAAATCACTTTGGGTAATATGGACATTTTAACCAAGTTAATTCTACCAGTCCATGAGCATGACATGTTTCTCTATTTGTGTCATACACAATTTCTTTCTTCAGTGTTTCATAGTTCTCCTTGTGGAGATCTCTCACCTACTTGGTCAAGTATATTCCTAGGTATTTTATTTTCTTTGTAGTTATTATGACTGGTATTGCATCTTTGATTTTACATTCATCTTGACTGTTATTGGTATATAGAAATGCTACTGATTTGCATACACTGATTTTATATCCTTAAACTTTGCTGAATTTGTTTATCCATTCCAGGAGACTGTTAGTGGAGTCTGGGGTTTTCTAGACACAAGATCATATCATCAGCAAAAAGTAGTAGTTTGACCTCCTCTTTCCCGATTTTGATACCCCTTATTTTTTCTCTGGCCTGATTGCTCTGGCTGGGACTTCCAGCACTGTGTTGAACAGAAGTGGTAACAGTGGACACACTTGTTTTGTTGCAGCTCTAATGAGAATGTATTCAACTTTTCCCAATTCAGTATGATATTGGCTGTGGTTTTGGCATATGTGGCTTTTATAATTTTGAGATATGTTTCTTCTATGCCTAGTTTGTTGAGAGTTTTTATCATAAAAGAGTGCTGAATTTTGTTGAATGCTTTTTCTGCATCTATTGAGATGATTATGTGATCTTTGTTTTTGCTTCTGTTTATGTGGTTAATCACATTTATTGATTTACATATGTTGAGCCATCCTTGCATCCCTGGGATGAAGCCCACTTGGTCCTGGTGGATTGTTTTTGAAGTGCTATTGAATTTGGTTTGCTAGTATTTTATTGAGGATTTTTGCATCTATATTCATAAGGGATATTGGTATGTAGTTTTCATTTTTGTTATATTCTTACCTGGCTCTGGTATCAAGGTGATACTAGCTTCAAAGAATGAGTTTGGGAGGATTCCCTCTTTCTCAATACTGTGGAATAATTTCTGCACTATGAGTACCAATTCTTCTTTTTAGGCTTTGTAAAATTTGGCTGTGAATCCATCTAGTTCCTGGCTTTATTTTGCTGGAAGACTTTTTATTACTGCTTCAATCTCAGTGCTCATTATTAGTTTGTTCAGGAGTTCTACTTCTTCCTGATCAAGTCTTGGAAGCTTGTGTGTTTCCAGGAATTTGTCCATTTCCTCTACATTTTAGTTTATGTGTGAAGATATTTTCATAATATTCATGGATAATTCTTTTTATTTCTGTGCTATCAGTTGTGATATCTCCTTTTGCATTTATGAATGAGTTTCTTTGGGCACTTTCTCTTCTATTCCTGGTTAATCTAGCAAGAGGTCTACTATTCTTGCCTATTTTTTTAAACAATCACCTTTTTGTTGCACTGACCTTTTGTGGGTTTTTTGGGGTTTTTCTCCATTTCATTTAGTTCTGCTCTGATCTTTTGTTATTGTTTTCTTCTGCTTGCTTTGGGTTTGTTTGCTCTTCCTTTTCTAAGTCCTTGAGATGTGATATTAGATTGCTAATATGTGATCTTTCTGACTTTTGGATGTGGGCATTTAAGGCTATGTGTTTGAGGATGCACACTGGAGAGCAGTAGAGGAGAGGCTAAATGGAGCACAGAAGCCAGGAGACTACCATAGACAGGGCAGTGAGACATCCTACCTGCCACACTGTGTCCTTCACTGAGATTGGCTTAGAGTCAGGGGGGACTTCTTAGAGGGAAAATGTAAGCTGGAGATCCTTGGCAGTCCCAGTCACTATCACAGAGGCCAGAAGTTATTGCTATAAAAAAGTTCCCTAGTCCTCACAGACCCTGAATCAAGCCTGGACAGTTGCCAGGAATCTGCACAGCTGCATTCCCCAAAGCAGGAACCTTCTTGGTACTCCCCACCGCCTGACCTAAGCTGCTATGGCACAGTGCCATCTTGAAATTAGACCCACAGCTAGAGGGAATCCTGCCCTGGGGGCCAGTAGCCACCAGCCCCCTCCAGTACTGAGTCTCCACCATCATTTCACTGCATTTACATAGGTGCCTGAAACACCAATATTCCATCTGCCTGGAACCTAAACCCAAAGGAATGTCAAAGATCTTGATGTCCAAATTCATGAAGCACCCTGTTCCACAAGGAAACAGGAGAACAGGCAAAGCAAGGAAGTCAATGCAGCCACCTGGCTCATGTGCACCTGCCCCCTGCACAAACATCTGGCACAGAAACAGTCCCCCAAAGAGAGCCCTGAACAACCATCCAGCACACTGTACTTATACCAGGATCAACAGTCAGTTTGGCAGTGCCCCACCCTCTCAGAGAACCCACCAAGAGCCCACAAGTCTTCCATACCCTCATACATCTACCTGACAACCAACCCAGTGTCCCCATCCACAATAAAACCATGTCACCACCATCACAAATTCCTGCATCCTAGGCCACTGAGACAATTTCAAACATAGCAGACAAGAATTACAGATAAAGAATCTGCATGGAGTACACGTTACCGAGTCGACACAAAACTAAAGCTAATGCATCGTTCCCAAATGACATCCTAGGACCCATCTACAGGAGAAAACCTCTTTCTATGAAAGCTATTCCATAAAATTGGAAAGTGCCACTTTTCTACTTAATGTATAGATATCAATGCAGGGACCAAGGAAACATGATATTTCCAAAGTCTCCAGTAATAGACTTCCCCAAAAAAGGATATTTACACAATGCCCAAAAAGAAATTAAGGAAACTCAAAGAGATACAAAAGAATACAAATAGTTAAATGAAATCGGAAAACAACTTATGATCTGAATGAGAAATTCAACAAAGAGATAAATATCATTAAAAAGAACCAAACAGAAATCTTGGAGATAAAGGATTCAATGAATAAAACAGAAAATACAATTGAGATCTTGAACAACAGACTAGATGAAGCATAAGAAATAATTTCTGAACTTGAAGACAAGTTTTTTGAAATAACCCAGTCAGAGGAAAAAAAAGAAATATAAGAATAAAATAAAGAAACTATAGGATTTATAGAACAGCATTAAACAAACAAAATTTGCATTATAGGAGTCTTATAGGGAGAAGAAGTGAAGAAAGGTACAGAAAACCCATTTAACAAAACAAAAGTTGAAAATGCCCCAAGTCTTAGGAGAGATATGGGCATACAAACCTAGAAAGCTCAAAGGTGCCCAATGATAAAAAAGTATATGGTGCCACTAAAGCACATTATAAACAAATTGTGAAAAGTCAAAAACAAAAAGCATTCTAAAAACTTTAAGAAAAAATTTAAGGCATATATAATGGAATCCCCAATAGCATATCAGATTTCTCAGCAGAATCCTTCCAGACCAGAAGAGAATGGGATAATATATTTGAAGTACTCAGAAGAAAAAAAACCTGTCAGCTAAGAATTCTACATCTAGCAAAGCTATACATTAGAAATGACAGAGAATAAAGGCCTCTACAGATAAGCAAAAACTGAGGAAATTCATCACTACTAGACTGGCCTTATGAGAAATGCTTGAAAAAGTGCTATCACTGAAAATGAAAGAACCATAATTACTTGTCATGAAAACACATGAAAGTATAAAACTCACCAAAATAGGTAAAACCATATTAAACTCAGAATAACTCAGTGCTGTAATGGTGCTATGTAAATCTTTCAGTCTTCTAGTATGAAGATTGAAAGACAAAAGGTGAAAAACATCAACAGCTACAATTAGTGGCTAAGTAACACACAAAAGATAAAGATGTAAGTTAAGGCAACAAAAATACAAATTTTGGAAGGGAGGGAGAAAATCGAAAGTATTTTTATCACATGTACTAGGAAAACTAAGAAAAAAGAGAAAAGACTCAAATAAATAAACTCAGAGATGAAAAGGAAGACATTACAACTGATACCATAGAAATACAAAAGATCATATGAGATTACTAAAGACTATTATATGCAAACAAATTGAAAAACCTAATAGAAATGGATAAATTTCTGAAAACTAACAACTTACCATGATTGAATAATGAAGAAATAGACAAGATGAACTTACCAATAACAAGTGAGAAGATTGAATCACTAATTAAAATTCTACAATTAAAAAAAAGAGAAGAAGAAGAAGAAGGAGGAGGAGAAGGAGGATGGAGGAGGAAGGAGGAGGAAGAAGGAGGAAAAAGGAAGAAGAAGAAGAAGAAAGCATCCAGGACCTGAAGCCTTCAATGCTGAATTTTACCAAGCATTTAAAGAACTAATACCAATTTTTTTCAAGTATTTCAGAAAATTGAAGAGGAGAGAACACTTCCTCACTTATTTTACAAGGCCAGCATTACTCTGATTCCAAAACCAGACAAGAACACACCATAAATAGAAAACTACAGGCCAATATCCCTGGTGGACATAGTAGCAAAAAAATCTCAATAAGAAACTAATAAACTGACTTCTATGGTTCATTAAAAATATCATTTACTATCTGAAAAATAAACCAAGAAAACGATTTCATTTACAATGGCTACAAAAAATAAAATACCTAGGAATAAACTTAACCAAGGAGGTACAAATCTGTACAGTAAAAACTCTAAGACATTGATTTAAAAAAATTGAAGACAATAAAGGAAATGTGGATTATATATGCACACACACACACACACACACACACACACACGAAATGGACTGTTATTCAGCCATAAAACACAACGAGAGAACATAGATGAACTTGAAGGATATTATTTTAAGATAAATAAGCCATGCACAAAGAGACAAACTCTGTGTGATATTATTCAGATTTGGAATCTTAAAAAGTTGATTTCACAGAAGTAGAGAGTAGAATAGTGGTTACAAGAGGCTGAGGAGAGTGGAAGGAAGGGGAACCCCTGGAGAGATTAGTCAACAGAACAAAGCTACAGTTTGACAGACAGAAAAATTTCTGGTGTTCTATTACACAGGGTGACTATAACAAATAACAATGTAGTGACTATTTCAAGATACCTAGAAAAAAAGATTTCGAATGCTGACACCACAAAGAAATAATAAATGTTTAAAATGATAGACATGGTAATTACCCTGATTTTATCATTATACAATGAACACACTCATTGAAACATCACACTATACCTCATAAATATGTAATTATTACACATGAATTATAAATAAAAATAATTAATAATAAAAATGTTCAATCTAGTGAGGGGTATGAGGATACACAAACAAGAGTAAAACAAGACAAACTTGCTAAATTATGGTATATGAGTGGCTATGGGAAAGGAAATGATGATGAATTTGTTTGGATAATCAAGAAAAGCTCCCTAAAGTAAGTACCATTTGGAACAAGCCTCAGAGTTTGAGAACAGACAGGTTGGTGGGGTAAAACTTTCTAGACAAAAGGAACAGAATAAATATAAGCCCATAACCTTGAAAGTACTATATTTGTGACTAGTAAGCAAAGATATCATTATAGAAAACCAGGGCACAGAGCTTAATACAATAGACCTATAATATATTCTACTCATCTTTGGGTACCTAAAACTTCTCATATACCTTGCACCTGCCCCACAGTAAATAATTAAGAGATGAAAGAAAGGTTAGATAGAAAAGGAGGAAGGAAATGAGGGAAAAGGAAAAGACAGGCATAAGCAGCCTCTGAACGGATGCCTCAGAGGTATGGACTTTGAATCTAGATTCAAACAAATTCACTTTAAAATGAAGAAAAAAGAGAAAATTATACATAAATATATATGCATTGAAGAAATATGAACACTATGTATGAATATTTAAGGAATTGTTAATTTTTATATGTGATAATGGTATTATAGTTATTATATCTTAAAAGTCTTTATCTTACAGGGATTCAATGCTGAAATATAAATAATGAAAATGATATAACTAAAATGATTTTGAAGTTCATAGTACTTCAAAATAATTCCCTGGTGGAGGGCAGATAGTGGATTCAAAAATAGGTAACAACATATTAGCCATATGATAATAGCTGTTAAAGATGAATGACCCAAGTGCCCATCAATACATGAGTGGATTAATAAAATGTGGTATATGTATACCACGGAGTACTAGTCAACTATAAGAAACAATGGTGATATAGCACCTTTTGTATACTCCTGGATAGAGCTGGAACGCATTCTACTAAGTGAAGTATCATAAGAATGGAAAAATAAGCACCACGTGTACTCACCAGCAAATTGGTTTCACTGATCAACACCTAACTGCACATATAGAAATAACATTTATCTGGTGTTGGGCAGATGGGAGGAAGGAGGAGGGGATGGATATATACAAACATAATGAGTGCAATGCGCACTATCTGTGGGATGGACAAGCTTGAAGCTCTGACTGGGGTGGGAGGAGACAAGCGCAATGTAATCTAAACATTTATACCCCCATAATATGCAGAAATAAAAAGAAAAGAGCTGATGAAGTAAGTATAACCTAGAATAAAAAAAAAAACGTTTGGCTTTAAAAACAAAACTGCACTAATCAATAGTGGGATCACACCTGTGAATAGCCACTACACCACTACACTCCAGTCTGGGCAACAAAGTGAGACCCCGTCTCTTAAGAAAAAGAACACAAAATTCACCAAGTTAAAATAAAGAAATGTTTTAGTTAAATGCCTACAAAACCTAAAATTTCAACTAGTTAAATGCAAATCAATTTCTAAACAGTTATGTGTGAATCCTATTTGTATGGGATTTGGATTTCTTTGGTATGTTTGATTAGAAGTGGGGTAGGACCTCCAAATTCACTGCCTGGGCCCTAGGGACTATGAAGGTCTTTAAATAGCTTTTTTGGAGAAGTTGGAAATGCCCAGGTTTTAATGTGAAATATTCCCATTTTAAAATATTGGCGACTTGTTTTGAATTTTTTAAAAGATATGTAGGCTAAATAAAATCTGCTGTGGGCCAGACTGGGCCCTTGGACCAAAAAAAAAAAAAAGATGGATGATGGATACATGGAGGTTCACAATATGTTTGCTTTACTTACGTATAGGCTTGACATTTTATAGGGAAAATATTAGCAAAAAAAGAATGAATGCCTTTAGAAGACTTTTGATAAAATATTCTAAAGTTCTATAGTAAAATAAAAAGTTCTGCAATAGTATTTTACTGTGAAAAAAATCTCTCATATAAATTATACCATCAGATTTCATCTTTACATAGTATTTAATTTTTATAAGAAAACCTTGATGTATTTTTCCATAATAAACATTAAAAATTTAGTATCTAATTTGAATTTATTGTCATGTCACCTTTCCTCCAAAATATTCCTCTATCTTCTTTGCACATATTTTAAATTTTTGGCTAATTAAATTATATTTTGTCCATAGTCAAGGACAGTCATTCCATAAATATTTATTCAACACCCCCTACATGAAAAGTGTGTGTACAATGTATGAATAAGTCACAGCTCCTAGCCATAAGGAATGTATCATGCAATGAAAGAGCTTAGTGTCTATTGGTCAATTACAGATTTACTTATTAATTTATTAATAACTATGTTGAGCATGCCCCTAGAATCTTATAGCTGTAACCTGACAAGATTGCGTTAATAGGATTTAGCTATGAGAATTAAATCAACGTCATTTTTTAGTGAAACCCATGGATAACAGTCATTCATATGTCTAAAGAAACTTCTGAAAGCATGTGTATGGTAATTTCAATCTATGACCATTACAAAGACACTTTTAGAAACATTTAGGGTATTTCTTAGGCTTCTTTTATGTAAAAGGTGATATTTTAGGTCTAATTCAAATAGATATTCATACAAAGACTAAAAATTAAACACTGAAGACTGCTACTTTCCTAATTTAGTTTTTTTTTTTTTTTTTTTTGCTTTTTTTGTTTGATGTTTGTATGTTTTTATTTCAGGGTATTGTGAGGGTACAAACATTATGGTTACACTTTATGTTTTTGCCTCACTCAAGTGCGGGTTAAAGGCATGCCCTTCCCCCCTACAGTGCTCCCTGTGTCCTTTAGTTGCAGATTTACCACCTGCCAATCCCCCTAATCCCTGGAGAGTATTTCTGCCATGTGATCACCCTAGTGTTGATCAGTTAGTACCAATTTGATGGCAAGTACAAGTGGAGCGCTTTCTTCCGCTATTGTGGTGACTCACTTTGGATAATGGGCCTAAGTTTAATCCAGAAAAGTATAAGATGTTCTAGATCATTGTCGTTTCTTATGATTGAGTAACATTCTATTGTATACATATACCAAATTTTAATAATCCACTCACGGATTGAAGAGCACTTGGGTTGTTTCCACATCCTTGCAATAGTGAATCGTGTTGTCATAAACATTCGGGTGCAGATGTCTTTATCATAGAATGTTTTGTGCTCTTTTGGGTAGATGCCTAATAGTGCTATCTATTGCTGGA
>CAUYSK010033544.1:0-24156 GCA_963575035.1 Avahi laniger | reverse complement strand
TAAGACAAAGAAGGCCCATCTGACGGAATTCTTGAGGCAATTGTTTCTCTTTGTAGCCAAACATCATACTACAAACTACTTAAAAATGTTTCTGGAAGTAATAAATCATTAAAGTGAATCTTCATTACAAAAGCTTGAATGTACTTGAAATATCCAAGAAAGCCTTGACGTTATGAATATATAAAACCTCAAAGCTAGTCATTTTATAAATAAAAATCATTAAATTTTAATCAAAAGAAGATTTCTTCAATGTAGGCTTGTAAATGTTTTATATCCGATATTCATTGAAAGGTTTGCTCTTTTTGACTGGCTTATCCTTGATGCCCTGTTCATTCTATTTGCCTGGATCTCAGATACCATTCCAGTATGTGTACGTAATTGATTCAGAACTTAGAGTCCTAGCCCTGGCACCCAGCATGACTGGTACAGAAAACACAGAAGCTCATCTATTTTAGATTTTTGTTCTTAATTTACATTGTTTCTTTATTATTTTTTAAAAAACACATCCTTGAATTTTCAAAAGAGAACTTTGTAAAAGATATTTTGAGGTCTCCTGTAAAGTTTAAATCGGTTACAGAGTCTCATAAGATTCCTCTGGTAGGAGAAAGCAATGCATTTGGCAAGGTTGACTATTTCAGGTGATGAAAAATCATATTTGCTTAATATTTTCAGAAGAATCCTATTTTATTATTAAGAAGGTAGACAATTATTTACTCAAAAAGATATATTTTTAAATTCACATTTTTGTAGCCAATTTCTTAGCTGATATTTGGAGTTCAGTTTAAAATGTTTAAAGTTACATATACATAAATTTTTAAGTCCGATAAAAGGTAAATAATAAGGAAAGTGTATAGCAAATATTTTTTATACTTCATCTTTATATCCAATGTTTTGATCTATGCTATTTTCCTTTTATGATGTATGGTATAGAAAGAAACTGGAAAATCAAAAATATAAAAGAGACTAAAAAATTAATTTTAAAATAACCAGTATAATATCAGAATATCCAATGAATATCGTAGACCTAAAACGAATATGGCATGACTACACATTCATGATTGTAAATAACTCTGGGATTTTTAAACTGTTTGTAATGTAGTTATACACTAAATAAAACTTTATTTTTCATACTGAATTCAAATATTTTCTTGTTAAAGGTCAGCATATGTGGCCTACTTAACTTTAGAAATGAGTGAAGGCCATAAGACCAAAGGCAAAATGAACTGCACAAAAGCACTCGAGTTGGTAAAGTTGCTTACCATGGGGGTGAGGGTTTACAATTCAGGAGCCCATATACATGCATACTGAAATTAAAAAATTAAGTAGATGGATGGCAGCTAGCAGGGGCCAGGTTTCTCATTGTTGGGGTAGGGATTAGAAACAGGCAAGGGAGGAAAGTTTAGAATAATCCTTGTCATAATGAGTTAGAGTTGATGGTATCAGTTTGAACTTTTCTTTAGCATAATAAATAAATTTATGTAGAGATATGTATATATATGGGAGTTAGTATATATTAAATATATGCACATTTTCCTGTCTATCAGCTGGAAGAGCTTAGAAGGAAAAACACCCGAGTAGTAATGAAAGATCCAACATCCCGATCTTGGTTTCTCCAATAAAAAGAATCAGAACTTCCTGAAAAAATGGTTGATTCTAGGGCTTGGACAGGGAATATATAAGATTACCTTGTAGTGCCAGAGAGCAAGAAAGACCTAAAAACAAAACAAAACAAAAATAAAACCAACCAACAAACCAACTAAGAGAAAACAACAATGGGGGTATGTCAAAGGGACACAGTATCAACTGAAAGTGTTCCTTATGGCCGCAACTAAAAGAGTGTGAGAAACAAAAAAAAAAACATACTATTAGATTATAACTCAAAGTATAAAATATCTATGAGTCCATAGTGATATGAATTAATGATTAAATAAATGGAGAGAATAAAAAAAATCTTTTGTACAGATTAATTACAAATAATTTATGTAGGTATTCTGCCAAAGGAGGTGAAGCATAACTTCCCTCTCTTTAAGCTTCACATAGTGATTTCCTTCTAAGGAATATATTATGGAAAAAGGTGAAAGAGTAACTTTACAGTGGAGAAACCTGATGCACACCAAGTCTGTCAAGTGACAAAAGCCAACGTCAACAGTGGTAAGTCTTGTTGATGGCACATGCTCTTGATAGGATGTGAGCAGAGTGGCACTTTACTTCTGTAGTCTCTCTCTTAAAAACACATGACCCCTATCTAGCCATGACAAAAAGATCAGATGCATCCCAGATGAGGGACATTCTGCAAAATATTTGAGCAATAGTCCTCAAACCCGGCAAGGTTATCAATATCAAATGAAACTGTTGCAGTCTAGAGGAACCTAAGATGTGATGACTAAATGTAAAATAAATGTGTTGGGATGCCGGCACTGAAAAAGATGACAAAAATACCATACGAATGTAAGACACTAACAATAGAGGAAACTGAGTGTGTGAGGTATAAGTGAACTCTGTATGAGCTTCATAAAGTTTTTGTAAATATCAAACTGCTCTGAGTAAAACGTTTATTTAAAATTAATGACGGCTCATTTGGGGATTATAGAAAGAGACTGTGTTTTGATTCTCATTATGCACACGTGTATACATAAAAAGGTAAAATTTACTGTACATAAATTATATCCCAATAAATGTAACATTTGAAAATGGGGAGGAAAAAGGGGGTTCCCATGGCACATGGCTTTCAGGAATGCTGTGTAAGTAATAAACCTAACAATGTGTCCCTCTTTCGATAGCAATGATGAACAACAACAAAAAAAAGATGTAACACTTCGTTGCATTACCTGGAGGTGCAATGTCAGTGATTAGATTTGTACATTTTTAATTGATTTTAAATATATTGTACATAGA
Organism: Avahi laniger; assembly: GCA_963575035.1. Lineage (NCBI taxonomy): Eukaryota > Metazoa > Chordata > Mammalia > Primates > Indriidae > Avahi > Avahi laniger. Next base: position 21,261 of record CAUYSK010033544.1, on the reverse strand, counting down.
GTTCATTGTCAGGAGCTGATTTCAGGTGCTATTCATTGCAATACAGTAATGCTTAAGAATACAGCGTTGAAGTCCATGTGCCTTAGATTTGAGCCCCGAGTTCTGCCATTTACTAACTATGCAAATTTGGGCAACTCATCTCACTCATCCAAGTCTGGAGTTCCACATCAGCACAATGGGAATAATAATGCTTATGTTATAGAATATTTTGAAGATTAAATAAATCAAGTTTAGAGCTAAGTATCCTGCATACATTGGAGGAAGCGCTCTATTAAATACAGAGCACCATTATGTTTATCATGATGCCACTTTATGTTTGTAATAGTGTGAATGTGTTACCATGGTAAGTGGAGAAGCAGAGTAGTGGAAAACGCTAATTAAAAGGCAAGCCAGACACTGCCGATAGTTCTCACTATACGGTTTATTTTTTACACTGGCTTCTGATACAAAGTTTAGCTAAGAACTAATGCTAAATGCATGCCAGTCAGGTTTTAACAATCTCATTTCTGTTTGGGAAAATAAACAGCCTAATTAGGAACTTTTACAATGACCAATTTGCTTCTCCTAGAAATCTAGGGTAAAGGGCTTACTTAGTGGTGTTTCCCCACACCAAGGAAACTGTTTTTTCCTTTCTGATAAATTGTATAACTCAGAGGTCAATAATGGCGTCATGCATCACGAGTCCGTCTCATGCCTCACAGTGCCTCAGGGCACCCTTTCTAATGTGATCTGTCAGCCCCTACCTAACAGATTTCGTACTTACTTGTAATGTATTAATAGCTTCATTTTTATATTTTGCTTTCTTCCCAAATAGCACTAAGAAATTGATTGCCAGCTCACTGTGTGGAGAATGAAAGCAGATTGTTGAGCATGAATTACGATCACGAAAATAGCGTCAAGATTGCATATTTGAATATGATAAATAAGAGATAAGTTTAAAAGGAGTTGGGGAGCCAGCTCGGGTGTTTTTACCATTAGAAATGGAAGAGATGGGACTTGCTAATATGTTTTAATCTCCAAAAAAGAGTTGCCAAAGCATGTGATAAGAAATTCCCATGTACCTCAAAACATGTGAATGTTTGTTTTGCCTTCTTTCCAAAGTATGGTGGTTTTCACAGGTCTCTAAAAATGAAAAGCAAACAAATGGATCCTCATTTGATCTACATCAAGTGAAAGAGCAGAAACTATATGGGACATTGAGTTAAAAGATCTGTATTCACATTCTGCCTTCATCACACTACCAATATACCATCATGGATGGTGAAGTCATTTCACCTGTCTAAATTAGCAGGTCTTCTATAGTACACATCACAAAGATTTTGTAAGATTTAAATCAGTGAGAAGTGCTTGGAGAATGGCATTACACAATCGTAATAGAGTATTATTGCTCACTGACCTAAATTTCAATCAAAATTTTTTCACTTTCTAACTGTATGCATTCAGATAAATTACTTGAATTCTCAGTTTCTTCATTCCTACAGCAGAATTCAGAACCACTTAAAGGGATCTTTGAAGGATCAAATGGGTCAAATAAGAGCACACAGGACATTGTGAGAGTTCAATATTTATTCTTCTTATTATTAAAACTATGAATTCCATTATTCACTGTTGTTTATATTTCACTATTATATAGGAAAGATAGCAATATCAAACACATATTATTATAGCTTCTACCATGTTTTCAAATTCAGATCCTAAAGAGTGTTCAAAGGGGCAGTGTGGCAGAATATTTTGTGGATATCATAAAATTGATTCTGAAGTTGACTGATGGAGAAGAACAAAGCTGGAGGACTATCACTACCTTGCTTTAAGACTTCCTACAAAGCAACAGTAATTAAGACAGCATGGCAATGGTGAAAGAATAGACAAATAGGTCAATGGAACAGAATAGAGATGAGAAACTATCTATGCAAATATAGTCAACTGACCTTTGAAGGGAGAAAAAGCAATACAGTAGAGAAACATAGTCTTTTGAACAAATGGTGTTGGAACAACTGAACATTCACATGCAAGAAAATGAACCCAGGCACAGATCTTACACCTTTTACAAACACTAACTCAAAATGGATCTTAGACCTAAATATAAAATACAAAACCATAAAACTCCTACAAGATAACATAAGAGAAAATCTAGATGATTTGGGTATGGCAATGACTTTTTAGATATAATGCCAAATACACAGTCCATGAACAAAGGGATAGACTGGACTTCATTAAAATTTAAAACCTTTACTTTGCAAAGACATTGTCAAGAAAATGAGAAGACAAGCCACAGACTGAAAGAAAACATTTTCAAAAGACATATCTGATAAAGGACTATGACTCAAAATATACAAAGATGTCTTAAAACTCAACAATAAGAAAATGAACAACCTGATTAAAAAATGGACAAAAGCCCTTACCTTAAAACTATCACCAAGGAAGACATACAGATAGCAAATAAGCATGTGAAAAGATGCCTAACATCATATGCCATTAGGGAGTTGCAAATGAAAACAACAACAAGATACTGCTACACACCTAGTAACATGGCAAAAATCCAAAACACTGACAACACCAAAGGCTGACCAGGATGTAGAACAAAGGGAACTCTCATTTATCTCTGGTGGAAATGCAAAAAGGTTCACCTACTCTGGAAGACGGTTTGGCAGTTCCTGATAAAACTAAACATATTCTTATCATAGGAGTAATTGTGATCTTTGGGATTTACCCAAATGTGTTAAAAATAACTGTCCACACAATCCTGCACACAGATGTTTATAACAGCTTTATTCACAATTGCCAAAATTTGGAGGGAATCAAGTTGTCCTTCAGTAGGTGGATGGATGAATAAACTGTGGTACATCCAGACAATGAAATATTATTCAACACTAAAAAGAAATGATCTATCAAGCCCTGAAAAGATATGGAGGAAACTTAAATGCATACAAAGCAAAAGAAGCCAATCTGAAAAGGCTATATACTGTATGATTCAAACTATACAATATTCTGGAAAAGACAAACCTATGGAGATAATACAAACATCAGTAGTAACCAGATGTTAGGGGAGAGGAAAGGAAGAATAGGTGGCACATCGAGGAGTTTTAGGGCAGGGAAAGTTTTTGGTATGATACCACAGTGGTGGATACATGTCATTTTAAATTTGTCAAAACTCTTAGAACATACACACCAAAGCTGTACCCTAACGTGAACTCTGGACTTTGAGTGATAACAACGCATCAGTATAGGCTCATAAGTTATAACAAATTTACCACAGCGGTGTAGAATGTTGATAGTCTGCCAGGCTGTGGGTATGCAGGGGCAGGGAACATATAGGAATTCTCTGAAGTTTCTGCTCAGTTTTGCTGTGGACCTAAGACTGTTCTTGAAAAAAAACAGAATCTATTTTGAAAACAATTGTAGTGTGTGGATCATCTGCATTAGAATCAACTCAGGGCAATTGTACTTCTTTTTAATGCAGCTTCCAAGCCTCACCTCAGGCCTACAGAAACTCAATCTTTGGACATGAGATTAGAAAATATGAATTTTTAATGAGCCTCCCAGATGATTCTCATGAATAGGATAGCCATATAATTTATCATCCAAAGCGAAGATACTGAAAATAGCAGGAAGCTCTATTAATAATTGCACCAAGACTTTCTTTAGGCAAACCAGCATGTTTGGTTACCCTACTTAAGAATACCAACTTGAGAAATACTGCCTACATCAATGATATTCTCATTCACAGATGAATACTGGAATCATCTGGGATGATTTTAAAAATAATACTGATGCATGAGTCCTCTCGAAAGCAATTACATCAGACACTAGTACTTTAAAATGGCTTCCCAGATGAGTTTAAGTGTAATCATCTGATCTTCATTAAAAAATCCATGAAGAAGTTAAAAAAAAAAGAAAGAAAACCTTAGTTAGGAAAATAAATGTTGTCATGTTTAGGAAAAAGTCTGGAATCTTCTTGATCAAAGCTATCAGGAGTGTCCAATAGCTCATGAACCCTATGTAAATCAGGAGAATATAATTTTAATACAGTATGGCCAGAAGGTGACTATGGTCACCTGAGCTGCATGGGCCAAGGTAGCATGATGACATGGAGCATCCTTCTGGAATCAGAAGAAAATGTCAGGGAGAAATGGCACTGAGCAGGGAGCACTTCCTTTACTTAGAGGGATTACTTTTCTGGGCCTCTGGAGAGATCAAGGGCAAGAGAAAAGGAAGTGCTATTGATTGAAGACTTGTAGTTATAAAGGAGAGAAGGAATTACTAACAAGTGTGAGGCCAAATTGCTCATGGAAGGGATTAGCCTCAAGAAGGAAAAAATAAATAGGAGAGGCAAGTGCTTCCAAGGGAAACCCATGCCCACTATGCAAGACCTGGCATTGTCAAGAAGCACCCTGGGGCATAAATGAATTCAGACACCATCAGTTGTGATGTTAGGTTTAGTGATTACCTTCTCATGTTTTCCTCTGGTCTCTAGTCCTTGACTTCCGGTCTCTTAAGTAATACTCCCCTCTTCTCCTATCTACCTGGGGTCAAATCTTGGAAATCTCACTGAAATCTTAGGCGGTTTTGAGGGTAGATTTTATGATAGCAAACAGAGAGGTAAAAAAAAAAAAATAAGCATTAGCATTAAAACAAAAGCAAACCTGGATTCGAATTTTGACTCATGTGTCAGCTTCCGGATCTTTAGTCCTTTGTGTTCTCTATTGTCAAATGGTTAAATAAAAACCTGGCATAGATTTTTGGGGAAGATTGAGATCAGCCATGGAAAGTGAATGGCATCAAGGGTGCTTAGCTAACTAACGACATTTTTTTAGTCCTGAAGAAGAAAGAACTGTAGGAGTTTTGAAAGTTGTTTAACAGAAAAGAAGGTCAAAAGATAAATTAAATATGCAGAAAGTAACTTGACAAATGGGTGATCAAGCATATGGAGTGGAGCAGAAGCTGTCAATGCCCAGAGATCTGAACCGACAGCCCAGGAAGGCTAGGTTCCCATTTCAGATGGGAAACCATTAAATGCCGATAACTGGACCATTTGGGTGGTAGAATGTATAATCCTAGGAAGAAGCTGGATGAAGTTAACAGTTCATGGCCATCCAAAGGGTCTATGAAAAATGGAAATTTAAAAAGAAATACATCAAAATGATTCTTTTTATTTTTCGCTTTTGTTTTAGGACTCTAAATTAATCTATAGATAATAGTGTGAAATGTTGAACACAGGTGTTTTGAGATCCTTGGGGAAAAACTTTTTCAGTTATCAAAAAATTGATATAGGAAAATGCTGCATTTAAAAATATTTTCTTAGAAATTCATGTGTCAAAGATCTGAGAAGTCATGCAGCAAGTTTAATAAAGCACTTACCAACATTGGGCTCCAGAATGCTTTTTTTAGCAATGCTTACTTACATTTCTAGCATTAGAATACCTCGGACCATTATTCTAGATGGAATTTGGTGAGTCATCTGGTCTAGGTCATTCATTTGACAATTCAGTTTCTTTACCTAGATTTAGACACATTTATTCTAAAAACTGCATTATTAGCTTTAACCGTATGTCTGTCAAATCAACACAGAGAAAAGATTTGCTTTTTTCATTTTTATATTTTTACAATAGCATTTGTTTTGCACAAAAGTGGCCTGTATAGCTCATAGTATTTAGCTAGCTTATTTCCTTTTTCCTCTTAAATGTTTCTATATTTTCTTATATAAACCTTTTGTGAAAAGCCAGGTTAACTTTTCTTTTAAATTGATTTTATGATAATATTCTAATCTTCTATTTTTCTCTTATATTCCTCGCTTTAGCATATTCATATTTGTTTTCCCTATAAATGCACTTAGATGTCAACATCATAGTGTGTTTTCTCTTTTAATATAATATAAAATTGACATTTTTTATAAAGTTGTCAGAGGTTTTTTTCTTGTGTCTATTTTCATCTCATTTATGATTGGCAGTATTTGTTGTTTCATATAATTTAGAGATGACAAGCCGTTTTATTATTCTTTATAGTAAATGAAACATTTCTGTGAGTTTCTTGATCTCACTTATTGTATCCATTAGTTTGAAAGATTTTCATTTGTTTGCTTTGACAATTATGCTGGTATAATTTTCTTAAGAAATATTTGGCTTAGTTGCAAAGAAGCTTCTTTCTCGAAAAGTGTTATTTCTATTTAATTAGATCCATTTGAATTTTTCCCCAATTAACAATATCTCACACATCATTATCCCATTCTCTTCCTCATTCCACTGCCTAATTTGTTGAAAATATGGATTACACCTGCTACTTCCATGGCTCATTTATAAGACTCTGTAATAATTCTTTATCCTTTTTCCTGAAATGCTATATCTATGTAAACAATGATCTTCTATGTTAGTTTCCTATAGCTGCTATCAAAAATTTGTAAGAATCAGTAACTTAAAACAACACAAACTTATTTTCTTACAGTTCTGGAGGTCAGAGGTCCAAAATGGGATAACCTCACTGAACTAAAATACAGGTGTAAGCAGTACTGTGTTCCTTTCTGGAAAATTCATTTTCTTGCCTTTCTAGCCTCTAGTGGCTGCCTGCATTCTTTGGCCTATGATACCTTCCATCTTCAAAGTCAGCATTGGCCAGTCAAAACCTTCTCACCTTGTATCACGCTGATACTGACTCTTCTGCCTCCCTCTTCTACATATAAAGAACCCTTGTGATTACATTGGTTCCATTCGGATAATTCAGAAAAGTCTCCTTATTTTAAGGTCAGTTGATTATCAACCTTAATTCCATCTGCAGCTTTAATTCCCCCTTGTTATTTAGCATAACTCATTTCAAGGATTAGAATGTGGGCCTCTTTGGGGGATGCCTACTACAATTTTCTGTCATAAAATTTAATGACCTCTCTCCCTTTCTCTTAGACTTTCTTGACCTAAGTTGATTTCTTGTCCTTCATAATTCTTTACTGGTCATATCCTCTTCATTCTTACACTGTTCCATCTCATTCTCCATTGATAATAATTCTTCCTCCTTTTTGGAACACAGTGATGGGTGTTCTCTGAGGTTTTCTGCAATGTTCCAATTTCCTCTCCTTACATTCTCTTTTTTGGAAAAATTCTTTATTTTTCAGCTAAGATATGATTTTTTTCTTCTAATATTGATGATTCCAAAATTTATATGTTTTAGTCCTGATTTCTCTCTTCAAATCCAGTCTTATATAATATCTCCTAAATTCTGTTAGATAATTCTACTTAGTTATTTGGCAATCATGCCCCAATTTCATAGCTGTGGCTTTTGGGGCCCGGGAATAATTTAAAAGAAGACAAGAAGCTCAGGTCAGAATCTCAAAAAAGGTCATTGATAGAATTCAAACTATAGCAGCACAGGATATTAATGTTTAACTCAAAGATTTATTTAGAACAAATATTTTAATATCTTCTTCGTGCCTTGAACGATTTCCTACATAGCATCTTCAAGGTATAAGACGGGGTGTAAATAGGAACATTGCAATAAAGGAGAGGAAAAATTGTCTTGCCCCAGCTTATTTGTCCCCTTCATTTAGGAATGCCCTTGGAGTATCCCTGATTTCTTTACTTTGTGTTCTCACAGGGCGTCATATTCTACCAAAAAACACTAAAGTATCCAGGATTCACAAATTATCTTGGTGCTTCAATCCCTCCTGCATGTCAGCCATCCATAGATCAGACAAATACTCAGTAAGATCTGCTTTTGCATAACAAGTAGGTGAGGTGGCATAATCGATGCCAAAGGGAGTTTTTATGCCTTTTAGCTCTCTTGACTAGTTTAGAAAATACAAGATAGAGAGATTTAATCCTTAACAAATAATGATACCAGACAATTTAAGTGGGGGCATCAGAATAACTCCCCAATTTTTAAGCTGCTAATAAACTATTTGCAATATTCTTCCACAAACAACCCCACCCTCTTGATGTGATCAGTTCATGGGTTAACTGATGCCACATTTTGTCCATTCGTTAGACATGGACCCTCTTGCCAGTTTTTACTACTTTCTCTCAACTCCCTTTCTCCTCATCCACAAGCATAAATCACCGTGTGTATGAATGAATCTCTTCTATTTGTGGCTTCCTTTTACATGCAATGCTGCCATTCTGTTTCTTAACTGTTTTTTTCAAAATTGAGGTACCACAATAGCTAGTTAATGGTTCCCTTGCCTCCACCCTTTTTTCCTCTCTTTCAATAAAGTTTGAATGTCATTGTCAATAAATCTTTGTAATTCACCAATTCCTCATTGTTCTACCTCAAAAATCTTTAATGACTCTCCAATACTTAGAGAATAAAGCTCCAAATAGTTAGACTGTGTTTTTTATGAGTCTTCACAATTGCTCAAACCTACATTTAGAGTTTCATTTGTCATTCCTGAATTTATAGCAACCATATTCCTTGAACTATCACAAAGTTTTCTGTAAAAACAAATCACAACAAGTTAAAAATAAAACCTGTTCCAGCAGGTTGGAAGAAATAAAGATTTGGGATAAATGAGACAGGTCTCTTTGCTCTGTGACTCACCAGAATCTCTGATAAGTTGTTATAATATGTATCATGAAAATTCAAGATGTACTTCTGACAAGCAGGGCTTCCAATACAATTGATTAAAAAGCTCTTTTTGTTCACAATACACTATTGATATATCTGAGTGACACTTATGTCCCAAGAAACAAAATGTGAGAAGTCCTCCCTCCTCTGCACTTGGCTGGCTTCACTTCCTTGTGCTGGGGCATGATCTGCTGATTCACGGGATAAACGTGGTTTGATGCAGCCGGTCTGTCTTTGTAGTCAGTTCTTCATTCTTATTAGTTGCCTGTAGACTCCCATCTTGGGAACAACATAAAATCCCACTTAAATGAACAAAGCAGTAAAAAGTTATTTGTTTTCTTAACCACAAAACTCTTAAAACTTGACTTAGTACCATCCTAACACACTCTGGTGGTTTTTAAAGCACCTTACTCTCTCACTTTTTATCACTGAATGTTAAGGCCTGGGTGAATATCATTTTAAAAGCAAGAACTAAGTAAACAGGCAGGATTTTGAGAAAATAAAAGCAAGAAAATTATAGAAGTCAAATGGAAACGCATGGCAGAGATTGGTAGCTCACACAGAGGAAATACAAATAATACTTCTACGTCCTCAGGCAATATCAAGCTTCCATAATTACCAACCGTGATCACCATTCCCTGCACTGAGTGCCTGCGAAGTGTGAGTACTGTGCTATAATCTTTGGTCGTTGCTAAATTATTTTATTTAATTCTTATAACATTCCCATAAAATTGATAATATCATCTCCATTTTATAGAATTACTACAGAAAATCACAATTCATTCATTCAGTAAGTCACACAACTACTAAATAGTAAAGTTGGACTTTAAATTTCTATCTTTACATATTTTAAACTACCAACCTCTACCAGGTGGTGAGTTTTGGCCCTCCACTATGAAAGCGATAGGAGGAGATTCTGGTGATAATTCTGAAAGGGGTTCAAATTATTTGTTATTGATACAATAACAAAATATGAAAAGACTAAAAATATATTTATCTAGCTAGAGAAGGGAAGAAAAAGCTAGGAGAAGAATCAAGTATGCTACACATTCACTAATGGTGCCAAAGGAATATTGTTGCATCAGTCATAGTCCTTGGTTGCTACAATAATTGACTTTGGCAGAACTGGCTAAAGAGAATCTATTCAATGGTTCTTGAAGGTTTAGAGCACTATCAGAAAGGCCAGAGAATTGGACTCAAAGATGAGCAGGAATAAGAAAAAATAGGCAGCCAGGAAGACCACATAAAAATCTTTTCACAAAACCAATTCAGTGAGGATAACTACAGCTGTTCCTGAAGCAATGTATGCCACAGACCTCAAAGCCACAGCTACTCCACTGATCCACTTACTCTGTTGCCCCAGAAAGTCATGTGTTTATGCCACCACCACCTACCTTTGCAGTAGACCCTTGGCCAATCCTTCAGTCAGGCTATCTCGTTGCATGATGACCTCCTAATTTGAAGACCCAGTTGGAAGCATCTCATTGACTGATCATGCCCTAGTTGCAAGGGAGGATAAAAAGGGTGGTATGTGCTATTTTCAACTTCTAAAGGGAGAAATAATCTCTGCCATCTACTGAGACTCTTACAGTAGTGAATTATCCAAAAATAGGATATTAGGTACAGATACTGAGCCATGAGAAAAATAATAAACATCTTCTACCGTCTACAATGTCTTATGACTTCTATTTACATAAAATTCGGTAGAGAGTTCATGGCTCTAAGCTGCAACTACCACTTCAGGAATGTAGATAATTCATTCTACTCAGTTAATATTGGTGGCCTCCCACTATATGTTTAGAAATCAATAATTTTAAACTGATGATCATTGATAAGTAACTAGGCATACATCTGAGGCAAAATTAGGCTTTTTATTAAAAGGGATTTTTGAGACAAATATTTAAATGAGTATAAATATGGCTTAAGCAAATAACTGCAAATATGACAGACAACAAAATACTTAGGAACTTTACAGAAAAAGTATAAGTGGTTAATATTATATAGAACTTCAAAAATGTTTAATTATTCTCCTTAGCCTGATGTCTACCTTTTACATACAGCGAACAAATACTGAATGAATAATTTCTACAAGGAAAACACTTAAAATGGTTTATGGATTAAAAAAGGAATGTGAAGGACAAAGATGAATGTTTTACTCATTAGGGAAACTGAAAAATAGAAAGCGGTGTCTACAGCCATACCGTCCTGAATGCACCCGATCCCGTCTGACCTCAGAAAGTGGCGAGTATTACAAGAAAGACTGAAATAAAATAATGCAGAGGTATTAGTTTTACATGATAGAGTCAGAAAAGGCTTTATAAAATGTGGCATCTAAGATAGACATGACAAACGTGTAAAATTCAAATTAGAGGCAACAGAGAATTCAAGGCAGTAGGAATAGCATGTGGAAGGCATAAAGTGTGAGCATATGTGAGGAAAAATGCGTATCTCAGCCTAGCTAGGGAATAACATTGAGGGCGGTTGTTTGAAATAAGGTTAGAGTCATACTGTCTTGGTCTTTGAGTAAGTTATTAAAAAGTTTGTATTTATTCCCTAGGTCATATGAAGTTATGAAAAACTTGATCCAGGGTTGAGGAAACTGGATCTCAGCTGCATGTCAGACATATAAGCCTGACATAAATATGTGTGTTGTATGATATGAATTGGTAGAAGAAAGATGTCAGGGCAAGAGAATCAATTTGAACTCTTTTGAAATAATCCTTTTTAAGATGATGAAGGTTTAAACCTGTGTAAGTAGCAATGGAAAAGAAAATAAATGCCAGATCAGAAAAGATTTGCAGAAGCAGAAGCAATAAACCAGACAAACACATCTGGAGATAAGGGATAAAGAGAAACATGAGATATTCAGAGGTTCCCAATGTAGATGTCATTTAAAAATACAAGAGACAGAGAAAGAGGAAATCGTTTTGATAGAGGGTACATTACATGTTAAGCATAGTGAGATAAAGCAAAATTTAAAATAGAAAATGAATATATTGGGAAATGAGATTAATTGGACAACTCCATTCAGGCCTTATGTTTCCATTAAGTAAATATGTTTACTCAACAGTATAGTTCAGCAGTGTCCAATTACAATACAATGTAAGCCACATATGTAATTTTAAATATTCTAGGAACCACATTAAAAAAGGTAAAAAGAAACAGGGGAAATTATTTTAGTAATTTGTTTTATTTAACAATATATATTAATTATTATTTTAAGACATAATCAATATTAAAATCATTAGTGAGAAATTTTATATTCTTTTATTAAAAGAAACTTTTAAAATTGGTGATTATTTTAAACTTACAGTACATCTTGGTTTGGATGAGTTTTTCCAGAAAATATTTGATCTGCAATTTAAATTTTATGAAATGTGCTATTTGAAAAATCAATTTACATATCCAATTGTTCCAGATATACATAAGAGTTTTCTAACAACTGAATCAAGTATCAACTTTTAGATTTATGTTAAGAATAATTAAAATTAAATACAATTTTAAAATTCAGTTCGTTTGATAAAGAAAAAAGGAAAAAGTACAAATATACAAAATTAGAACTAACGAGAGAGAAATTACTACTAAAACCAAAGAAAATTTGAAAATCATAAAAAACTACTTTTTTTAACTTTTACACAAATAAATTTGAAATCCTAGATGAATTAATTATTTCCTAAAAAAATGTACATTACTTGAATTAGTCCCAGCAGAGTTAGAAAGCTTAGGTAGACCAATTCCACAGAAGAAATACAGGAAATAATTCATAAATACTGTACAAAATAGTATCAGGCCCAGACAATTTCACAAGGTAATTCTTCTAAACATAAAGACCGGATAGTCTTAATGATTTATGATTATTTCAGAACATCGAAAGGAGAGCAAAATGTCTTAATCGTTTTGCGAAGCAACTATAGCACTGATACCTAAATCAGATAAATATGGCATAATGAAAGGAAACTACAGGTCAATATTACTCAAGAATATGTTAAAATTTTAAATGAAATATTAGCAAACTGAATCCAACACCATATTAAGAAAATAATACACCATGATCAAATAGTATTTATTTCAGGAATGTAAGGTTGGTATAGTATTTAGAAACCCAATCATATCATATACCATATTAAAAATTTAAGGGAAAAAAATCATATTATTATCTTCACAGACACTAAGAAAGCCTTTGATTAAAAAACCCACTAATTTAGGATTTAGGAAATAAGAATTTAGGGATTTTTTCTTAACATGATAAAATATATTTACATTTGTCTTAAAGCTAGTATTATTTGATAAGAAAACAACAGAGACATTTCTGGTAAAATAGGAAATAAGGCAAGAATACAAATTATGCCCACTACTATTACACAATGATTGGCCAACTCAATTAGATGAGAGAAATCATTGCATAAATCAAAGCATAAAAATGGGTAAATAAGTAAAATTATTTCTATTTGCAGTTGTTAAAATAATATACTTTGAAAACCCTAGATGGTCAATGATAAAACTAACTCACGAAATAAAATATTTCGGTGAATTAGTTGGATACAGAATTAACATTTAAAAATCAGTAGCCTCTATATACTGTCTAACAATGAATAAAGAACTTGAGAGTAAACCCACTTACAATAGCAAAAAGACTATGAAATACTTAGAAATAAATTTAATAAAATGGACAAAACCTATAAAAGGAAAATTTTAGCATTCCCCAAGAACACTGAAGAAGACTCGAATAAGTGGAAAAATACCATTTATTCTTGGATAAAATGACTCAACATTATAAGGATGTTGGTTCTCTGTAGGTTGACTTACATGTTCATGCAATCCTAATCAAAAAACCAACAAATTATGAAGTTAGATAAATTGATACTGAAGTTTATGTGGAAGAACAAGCATACACGAATATCTGGGAAAACACTTTTGAAAAAGAAGAACTAAGAGGAAGACTGTCTTAGCAGACATAAAAAGATACTACGAAGCCTCTATATGTAAAACAGTGTGGTAGTGGCACAAGAATAGAAAAAACAGAGCAGTGGAATAGAATAGAAGGTTCAGAATTAAACCTAAATATGTATGAGAATTTAGTACATGAGAAGAGTGTCATTTCAAATTACTTAGATAAAAATAGACTTGTTAGTAAATGGCGTTGGGACAACTGAATAGGCATTTGGAAAAACTAAAACTACGATCCATATCTCACACCACATGTAAGAATAATCTCCAAAAGGATTGAAATTCTAATCAAGCGAGTAATTGAAAACATTGGTAAATTTCTCTTTAACCTTGGTGTAGACAAAGGCCTTCTAACACTGATTCGATTTTACAAAAAATAAAAAGAAAATGTCAATACATTTGACAATATCATTTTTTAAATTTTGCAGGGAAAAAAATTTTAAAGACAAAATCAAAAACAACTGACAGGCTGGGCGCGGTGGCTCACGCCTGTAATCCTAGCACTCTGGGAGGCCGAGGCGGGCGGATTGTTTGAGCTCAGGAGTTCGAGACCAGCCTGAGCAAGAGCAAGACCCTGTCTCTACTAAAAAATAGAAAGAAATTAATTGGACAGCTACAAATATATAGAAAAAATTAGCCGGGCATGGTGGCACATGCCTGTAGTCCCAGCTCCTGGGAAGGCTGAGGCAGTAGGATCGCTTCAGCCCAGGAGTCTGAGGTTGCTGTGAGCTAGGCTGACGTCATGGCACTCACTCTAGCCAGGGCAACAGAGTGAGACTCTGTCTCAAAAAGAAAAAAAAACAAGACAACTGACAAACTGAGAAAATATTTGGAACATATGCCACAGACAAAAGAATAACGACACATGCACGCACATATTCTTAAGAATTAACTAATGTTCAACTAAAAGAATTTAAGCAGTCTGACCAAGGTCACAGATCTAGCAAACGGTAAAGTCCATTTTGTGTCCAGTTCAGTCTGACTTTAAAAACCTGTTTTGTTCTACCTTAGCTGGCTATCAATTCAACAGGGGTGAGGGGAAATAAAACATTCATCAACATTCATACCCACTCCGCTAATTTCTCTACCACAATTAATAATGAAAAATAACTTTCACATACCACATTCTATTAATATGTGATGGGCTTGACTGTTCGTAAATCAGCAAAGCTCTTAAAAATGCCCTTTAACTTTAATTGAGGAACAAAATTGAATTAAATACATTACAACAATTGTAGAGTGTCACATAAAATGTACCTTTGATTAAGTCTCCTTTTCTTGCAGCTTCTAATTCTGAGGTTGTTCAGTGTATATATTATTTTACAAATACACAGCTCAAGGCTGGCCCATCTTTAATAATGGGGGTCTCTTACCATTTCTCTCTTTATTTCAAACTGTCAGATAATTTGGAAAGTTGTTTTCACCCTCTGTATAAGATCCTTTCAAGTCCACTTTCTTATGAAGGATCCAAGTTCCAGATACATAATAGAGAGCTGCCGGGAAGAACCCAACTGGCACCGGAAGTAGGAACAAGGACGTTGAAGTCTAGTGAAGTCAACACTTGACCGTGAGCTAAGCCCTGGGCTTCTGATTTCTGTTCCCACACTGACACTATAACCCTTGGTATAAATCACTGCCCTCTGGATTTCAGGTTCTTTAAAAGTAAAGGAAGTGAGCATGAGATGATTATTAAAATTCCTAATAGTTTTAATAACTATAGCATTTATCTTCTTTTTAATGTATATCAGTACCATTTATTATGAATGTTTGAAAAATGCAAAGAGCACAAAGAAATCAAGGTAATATGACTTATCATTTCTGTTTCCTTCAATCTTCTCATCTTTCTCTTTTTTCCTTGCTTCAGCTATTGACCTATATGCTTGTCTGTCTAGTTATATATTCATTGATTTCTTTTTGAAGTTAGGATATTAAGGTTTAACAGACTCTATTTTCACCTAAAGTATATTAAGAACATTTTCTATGTGATTAAATATTCTTCTGTTACAGAAAACTTTTCATGGCCACATGATATTTCATTGATTAGGTATCCCATGGCTATTTAATCAATGCCTGTTTTTTAAAATAGTTGGATGTACTAAATTTTTATTTTTGATTTGTTTTACTTAGGACAAAATTTTGAAGTAGAATTGAATCATTAATATTTTATAATCAGGCCCTCAATTCTGTAAGTTGGAAGTTAAAGAGCAGATTTTGCATGTAAAATTTGACTGCAATGATATCAACATTTTCACAGGCTTGAGTCTACCCAAAGGATAAAATTATTAATATGTGTATTTGTGAAACCAAATTGAAGCTAAATCAGTTTCAAATGATGATTTCAATAGGAAAAAAACAATATAAGGGAAAATTTAGAACACAAGAGTAATATGCGTCATACATTAAGTGTTGGTGTCTTAATAAGGGAACAGTTATTCCATTTTGTATTTCACCAAGATTGTGTTATAAATTATAGATGCTGTTGACTTTTTAAAAATCATATTAGAGAAATTTTAGCTCCTGAACTTAACAAACCCTCAATGAGTCATTGGTGAGATCCCTATCTGTCGATTCAGTTGGAAAGATAAATGCTGAATACTTTGACTTTTAATTTCTACCAGTGACCTCAGTTAAATAACACTGATCCTTTTAAAATGATAAAACAGTGTGATCATTGTGTAGCTGAAAACAAATTATTTAAAGCCATTTGGATCTCTCCAGAATTTGCAGGCTTAAAATATGTATGTCAAAGTAGGCAGTTCAATTAATTTATCTAAGTTTTATTTTAGAGTAACTGAAATTACAGGAGTCAAGTAACTGAGAACCATTGTTAATATAAAATTTAGCTAAGGGGTCACCATTCTTATAAAAAATGAAGTGATGGCAAAATGATCTTTAAATGGTTTTCTATGTGCAACACCTATCAAATCCATCATTACTATTTCCATTAAAGCAGAATCTTTCAAGTCCTTCTATTTGCTGTCCTTGGAGCAAGGACATTTCTAATCAGTGTCACTGTGTTTGTACACATGATTGGTGTCTTCTTAAATTTTTAAGTGTCAGTTATAAGTACAGTTAATTTAGAATAAAAATTTGACGGCTGTTAAATATCATACATGCAAAAGTGCTTCCAGGTTGCTATGCTAGCCATGATATTATTGTAAAAATTCTCAGTTGCTTGTGAATTTTGTTATGCAACTATATCCTAGTACAATTAATGCATTGAAAAATAGGAAATACTTGTATATTTTAACAACTCATATAATGAAAAGCTTTTAATTGGGCATGAAATTCTTTTCTCATTCTATCAACAGAAGGAAAAAAGAAAACTTACCTATATAATATTGCTCTCAATTACAAATTAATGAAGGGGCACTTTTTGTTTGTTTGTTTGTTTGTTTTTTGAAGGGAGAGATCATGACTTGTCTAAAATATTTGCAACTTTTCAAATCCATATCTAGGTATGTTTCTTTTTTACAGTTGAAATTATCAGATGATCAATGTTAGGTGGGTAGTTTAACATTTGAACATTGACTTGTTTTTAAATGATCTAATTGGATCATATAATTATAATTATATAAAAATTGAAATCAAAACTCTTCATAGCTGCAACTTTCAGAAGATATATGTTCTAAGTTTTAATGAATACATCATTTTAATCTTAGGCTTAATATAATAATTAAATATGTAATGCTAATGACATAACTATCACCAAACCTTACTTGAATAAGATTGGCCTAAATTTCCTGATCTATCAATCAATAATTATGAGAACTGGGGAAAATTATTTAATAATCTAAGCCCCATTGGTAGATTAGTAATAATACATACTTTTTTGTAATATAGTGAGTTTAATATCAATTAGATAATGCATGAAAATCCCTTAGGACAGTTCATATCACATGGTAAGCAATCAATAAATATTACTTATTATCTTGTGAGGACATCTTCTTAAACCAATATGCTAGTCACAAAAGTGAATTACATAATTAAATCATGCAGAAATTTAGGTAAATACTCATTATCATATTAAACATATTAATTGTTCAAAGATATGAACAATTTTACTTCTTTAAAATGTGTTTACCAAATAATCAGGAACAGCATAATCTTATGAGATAAGCATTAAAGCAAATATAAAAAGTAGAGAAAAGGTGCAGAAAAACTGCTATGTTTAAGCAGATAATCCACCCTCAAAGAGGAGGGGCAAAACTCCCTCCTTAAGTGTGAACAGTGTGTGTGGCTACCCTTCAAAGAATACAAGATGGAAAGGAGGAACAAAAGAATACATTACTCCACAGTGGAGAAACCTGACAAATAACTATCTCAGCTAGGTAATCAAGGTCAATGTCATGTTATAAATCATGTTGATGGTATGTAAACATAATACGATGGAATGAAAATTGCACTTTATCTCTGCGATCTTCCTCTCCAAAACACATTACCCCAGTTTAATCACAAGGAAAGCACTAGACAAATTTCAATAGAGGGACATCCAACAAAATACCTAACCAGCACTTCCAAAAAAAAAAAAATGCCAATGTTATCAAAAATAAGGAAAGTATGAGAAATTGTCACAACTTGGAAGAGTGTAAGGGAGCATGACAACCAAATGAAACTTGATGGGAGCCTGCAACAGAGAAAGGCCATTAAGAAAAAAACTAACGATATCTGAATAAGCTATGGAATTTTGTTAATAATAATGCATTAATATTGCTTTATTAATTGTAACAAATGTACCACATTAATGCAAGATATTAATGATAATAAAAAGTGGGTGTGAGGTATATGGGCACTCTTTTATATACTAGTAATATTTTTGCAATTTTTCTGTAAATCTAAAAGTGCTCCAAAAAATAATATTAAAAAAAAAATCCCTGCGCAAACCAAAGTTAGCAAGTTGGGACAAGCCCTGTAAAGGAACATATTCTTTATGCAGAGCAATGTGCAAGGAATGCATTCTAAAACTCTCGGGGATCCTGTTGTAGAAAGATAAGTCCCTAAGTTAAACAGTGTTTGTATAAAACTATGTAATCAGAAAAATGCAATTATGTGGGATTTAAGATATAAGACCAAAATTAACATTCAGAATCAGAAAGATAAACAACTTTAATTATGTTGCACACTCTAGGACATTTTTATGACTTTTTCCGGTAAAATTTTGATCATCTTACCTGTTAGAAAGAGTGACGTATCCTCAATTCAAAAGCTGCTAAATAGTATGAATTTAGAAGTTGCAAAAGAGACAAAAATGATCATTGATTTGAATTAATCATTGGATTGTAGTGAGATGATTCAGCTGTTGAAAAAGTCAATGATGGAAGTTTATGCAAATAATTTACTCTGCCTTATTTTGCATCACTGTATATGTGGTTTAAATAGAATGAATGGAGATACAGTCAGCTTTTGTATATTATATTAGCCATATAATTGCAATCAAAAAAGACATAAAACAGAAGTTGCTTAAACAAGGTTAAAGTTTTTTCTTTCTTACAGTTCAGAGTTGATTTACCTGTCTTTAATATATGCCTCCCATCTCTGGGTCCAATTTAGCTACACAAATTTCTACCATCTACCAGACAGCATCAACTGGGAAAAGGACCTAGAGAGTTCACACACACTGTCTTTCTAGGCGTGACCTGAAAATCGTAGACATCATTCCACTCATATTACACTGTCCAGAATTTATTTCCGTGGCTATGCCAAAGTGCAAGCACAACTGGGCAGTGTATTTTTTCAATGAGTGACCTGATAATCAGCTAAAACTAGGAAGTTGTATTATTAAATAAAAAGAAAATATTTTTTGATAGATATCCAGCCATCTTTACTTACCAGAATACCAGGTCCCACATGTCCAATATTTGCATATAAAGCACTTGAGAATCTTGTTAAAATTCAGGTTGTGATTTAGTAGGTCTGGGATAGTGCCTGAGGTTATGCTTCTAACAAGCTCCCAAGTGGTGTCAATGGCGATGTTCCAAGGGCCAAACCTTGACTTTTAAGATTCTAGCCTGTCCCTTACCTAGAGGAACAGCTATTGAGCCAGATCAGGAATGAGCCAGTGTTCAGGTTAAGTAATACTGTCACTGTTTGGTTTGTCCCGTGTGTGTGTGTGTGTGTGTGTGTGTGTGTGTGTGTGTGTGGTAATAGAAATCACAAATAATGCATTAGCTTTGTGAATAAAATTAGAAATAAATGGTCTCTGTCCAAGAAAAATTTGGAATATATATTCTCATTGGTAAAGTAATATTTTTAATTTGTCACTGAGCAGTTAATCTTAACTAATCTTAACTAATAAACTGAGAAATGGGATAAAATTGTGGAGAGGAAGTGTGTGGGTAAATGCATGCTCGAAAGGGTGCGAAGAAAATTTAAATTTGTATATTAATTGAGAATATATGGCATGTTTCAAAGAGCAAAAGAGAAACTGTTAAGAATTGTGTTTCTACTCAATAACCATATATTATATTTTATATAGTACTCTTCTCCGTGTAGCTGAAACTCTTATTTTTGCACTCAGCATATACGGTGTATTGATAATAGAAAAAAACAGACATTTTTGCCTCCGTTTTACAAATATATATTCCATATTCAGTATGTAAAAACTGGAGTGGGTAAAAACACACAATACTGGCAAGTCCACAGGATAACCACCCTCAACGTAGGGGGCAATTATCAGAAAGTGGGCATGGCATGAGTACTGTGAAAACTCCCTGAAGATTCTCAGCATAGGCTGGGTTCGCTCAGTGGCTCACACCTGTAATCCTAGCACTCAGGGAGGCCTAGGCGAGAGGATGGCTTGAGCTCAGGAGCTGGAGACCAGCCTGAGCAAGAGTGAGAGCCCCATCTCTACCAGAAATAGAAAAATTCGCCACGAATGGTGGTGTGAGCCTGTAATCCGAGCTACTCAGGAGGCTGAGGCAGGAGGATCACTTGAGCCCAGGAGTTCGAGGTTGCAGTGAGCTATGATAGCGCCACTGCACTCTACCAGGTGACAGAATGAGACTCTGTCTCAAAAAAAAAGAAAATGATTCCTAGCACATGAGTATAATCTTTTCAGCTCACCTGCATAATTAGGCCAAAGAAAACATACATTATTGATCCACATTGAATGTTCTAACAAGATGTCTAGCAATAAGTTAATCAAAGAGGTTTTTATAGTTTATTTTCTGAGGGACATATGGACTTTGAAAGGAGGCCTGTGTAGCAACATAGTGCCTAAATTTAGGGTCATTGGGGCTGGGTTCATTACATGTTCAGCACATGTGAGGTTAGGAGAAGAAAACGAAAATGAAACTTCCTGAAGGTGCTGAAAAATCTATTGACTCACTTCAGACAATTTCATTGTTTACCTGAAGCAAAATTCTGGCACTCTGAGATACATGTTGAATTATGGTATATCTCTTCTCTCTGAGAATTGATAAACTAGTGGGGAAAATGAGACATTGATGTATGAAAATTGTCATAGAATTAAAAAATTACATTTGATTAGATTCTAAAGCTCAGTTTAAGCCATGCATACATGGTTTTCACAAAATGATCAATATTAGTAGGACTGATTAGAAAGAAGTTCATTGAATGACAGAATAAGAGACATTTGGAGGTCTAGATATCTAGCACTTCACTAATCCAGTCTCATCTGTATAACTGCACCAAAGTTTTGCCAATCATACATAAAAACACATAAGAGTGGCAAACTCATCACCTCCTAAGCTAGACAATCTGGGCAGCTCTGAGAGGCAACATTCTAATAAAAAAGCTTAGATTTAAGCT
>CAUYSK010033541.1:0-40815 GCA_963575035.1 Avahi laniger | reverse complement strand
AATATACATAAAAATTATAACACAACACACTAAACACAATGATAAAGATGTATACGTAGATGGTGCTCAGGGGACAGCGAAGGAGGAACCTAATGCAGGCTTGGGAAAGTGATGGGGAGGTAGGAGCCGAGCCCAAGGGTGTCAGGAGTGGAAATTTGTCCCAGGAAATGACCAAAATCTCACAAGTTACCGCTGAAAATCAACTTGCAACTACCAATTGCAAGTTGTATCTGACAACAGAAAAGTGCACGAGAAATTTTCATTAAAAGGAGTGACAGAATGTGTTCAGGGGAGACCAACCGACCCCTTGCTGGCCCAAGGGGTGGCACTTCTCGGGGCGGCTGAGCAGGAACACTGACTGCCATTTGTATTAATCACAATTCTCCAGAGAAACAGAACCAAAAGGAGGGGTGAGGGGAGAGAGGGAGGGAGAGAGAGATTTTAAGAAATTGCTCATGCAGTTGTGTGAGTTGGCAAGTCTGAAATCTGTAGCATGAGCCAGCAGGCTGGAGATTCAGGTAAGAGATGATATTGCCGTCTCGAGTCTGCTGTCCACAGGGCTGGCAGCCAGGAGACTCAGGCAGAGCTTCTACGTTGCAGGGTTGGGGTAAAATTCTTTCTTCTTCCAGAAACGTTAGCCTTTGTTCTTAAGGCCTTCAACCGATTGGATGAGGCCTGTCCCCATTGTCTGTTTTATTTGAGGACAGTAATGTGCTTCACCAAAGTGTTTACTCACACCCACAAATACTTTCACAGCCACATCTAGACTGGTGTTGGACCAAACAACTAGGCACCATATTCCAGCCAAGTTGACACATAAAATTAACCATGACACCATTGTTGTTTATTTATTAATCTCTGCAAGAAAGGATTATAATTTCCCATCTGGAAACCTGTTGGAACTGGGAAGTTAGACTCTCTACAGCCCAGTGCACCTCATGCTTCAGAGGCTCTGAGGAAGTTGTGGCCTGGGGTGCGGAAGGAAACATACCAGCTAACGTTTGGTTGAATGTTTGAATACCATTTTTGGAGTCATAAATCCCAATGCTCCCTCGCTCTAAAGCAGGTCCCTGAAAGAGACTGAATAATTCTTGAGGCTTTTGGTAATTCAAAATCCATTCTAAATATACAAAAGGAGCTTGCTCTTTAATGGACTCCAAGGTGAATCTTTTTAATAAAATTATAAATTAAGTAGTTTTTTTTTTTTCAGTTTGAGGAAACATTCATGTATTTCTAACATCATACACTAAAATACCTTGGCTTAAACCTTGTATACAAGGACATGTATTTGGTTATTCCTGTTTTTTCTTAACTGACAAAGGGTTGAAATAATTTCATTCAGGCCTGATACACCACTGCATGCTTCAGTGTGTACATGCATACATAAGCAGTAATATCTTAATTATGAGCATGATGGGAAGCATTTCTTTCCACAACCATAATTTGTCAGTTATATCAGGACTATTATTCCCACATTTGAACGGTGGAATTGTCCAGAAAAAAGCCCCCATGGAACACATTAGATTCCCAACTCGAAAGTTTTAAAAATCAGTTAATTTGTTGTAGAATCCACATGCTTCGACAAAGAGTTCATACAAAGAAATCTCTGACAAATCTAACTAAGCTGAATTAATCGGTAGGAAGAAAAAAATCTTTTCCCCTGAACTTCACCCTGGTGAGAAAGAGAGGGTGTCAGAAGTCCATGAGAAAAGGCAGGCACATCCAAAATAACTTTGATTATAAAAGCAAGAAATTCACTCTGGCTCTGTAAAATGATTGGGGGTGGGGCGGGCTGGAAAGAACATGATAAATTATTCAGGTTTAAGAGACAGTGATAAAAATGTAAATGCAATCCCTGTCACGGAATCTTTGCAGCAGCTGAATAAATTCAGACTAGAAGCTGAGTCAGCACCTTGCCTCTGATTAAAACCAATTGAAAGCACAAAGACAGGAAGGGAAAAAAAAACCTCAGAAGTTCTTTGGAAACAACAGATAAATTGATCAAGCGTAACTGCCACACCAAGATGGAACAGTTTTGCTGATATCCACCACAGACCACAGGGTCCTGCCAGCTCTTTTCAAATGGTAGCACTTGTAATCAAAGAACTAGGTCTTATTTAAGCTCGAAAGTGATTATTACTTTATTAATTACCATCATGTCTACTCTTTCCATTGTGAGCACATTTAATCTTTTCCCAAGAGCAGTCCATTAGCCTCATTTCATCTTTAATCAGTAGTATATGCCTTTCTGAGCACACTGTCTGCATGCATAGATTCAAGCTGCCACACAATAGCTCCAGGAGCCAAGCCAATGGCCAACGTTAGCCCTAGGCTTGTCTAACACTCTAGTGCAGACAGAAAAATGTAAGAACCTCCCCTCCACCACTTTGCAACAAGATGAAAACAATTTTTCCTATCTATTTGAAACAGATCAAGAGGCAATGCATGCACACAAGGAAATGTATTTTCCTCATACAGCTCAGGGATTAAAAGCACAGCATCAGCATCTAGGCTCTCTGAGTTCAAAGACAGACTCGCCACTCAGAAGCAGCCAGCTGCTCACTCCCAGCCCTTCTTAAAACATGGAAAGAACTTGGGGCATGTGTGGCACATAGTAAATGCTCAATAAATGTTAGTTCTTGTTAATATTGTGCTTACATTGAACATACACCACCCACTTAGGGGCCAGACAAATGGTTTGAGTGCTTCAGAGAGAAATCACCCGGCAGTCCTCTGAGCCAGTCATGTGTGCATCTGCTTACCAGCCAGCCCCTGGTGCCCACTTACGTGCATGTACAGAATTACGAGAAGAATGCACTGCTGTCTCTGATCTCTCCCAACTTGGCTATAAGCCCTTCGGATTTATTTTAATGTCATAGTATAGTGAAAATTATAGAATTCTATCAATATCAGGTAATAAAATTGTTTAATGAGCCTATTCGCAAACATCTGCCCAGTCGTCCCCATATGCCCAGAACTATGCCAAGCATGAACAGGCACAAAAGATCCGGAAAAGGCTGGAAAGCCTTCCAGACATTGACAACTATTTAGGGATAAAAGACTTCTCTGGAACTCCTAAAAGATAAGCTGCTATGTGAATTATGTTATTACAGACAGTGATACAACAGGACAACACAGTATAATGTGCTATTCATGGGTCTAGAACTTTCTGCAAAGGAAGATGAGAGGCGAGGAAGCTTTCAAGAGGCCTAGGTGTTGGGGACGGTGGATATGCATGCACACATACTCACCCTATCCTCCCACCGGCAGGTAAGGTTTCCTGGGCCCCATATTCCTGCATGTGTCTCCTTCCCAAAGAGACATTTAACCAGACAGTTGGGAAAAGAAAGTACCCTCAGTGGCGTAATTGTAATATACAGAGGTGTTGATAGTTTCTTACCCACTTGGTTTTTATATGTGGGTCAGGGAGTTTTCTCAGTAATGAACAAGGGTGCTGGCAGGCCTGGGACCTGCCCTGGTTGTCCTCACTGCTGCCCCGACCCCTATCCCAGCTTGAGGACCCCTGGTGGACCAGTAACATGCTACCTCTCCTTTCTCTCCTCTCGGTCCTGCTGTTTTCCCTGGCTGTCAGCAGAGCCAGCAGGAGAAATAAACGTCACTCTTAAACTATCAAACAGCGTCGCTGGGGAGCAGAGGTGAGCTTTCTCCACGTGGGGCTCTGCTCCCCCTACAGGGAATTTGTTGCTGGCCCTGCCCCACTGAGTGCCTCCTCGAGGGCACAGTACGCTCCTCCTGGCCTGCAGGCTGCCGTGACTGTCCGTCTGGGGGAAGGACCGCATGGAGGCCTGGGCATGTCAGTTTTGTGTTCTTGTTTTATTTTATTCTATTTATTGGCAAGTCGGCTACATAGGAACACCGGGGGAAATTCCTACAGCGGCTGCCTCCTCCTTGAGCCGTTTGCCTCCGGGGCAGCCTGCCCTCCATGCGCCACGTTCCTGCTTTGGGAAGGACAACCTGTCCAGGCTTATTCTTGCGCCGTGGTTTTCAATCACTTCCTTCTTTTGTGTGAAATTCCTATTGTGAGAGACCTCACCTTTGAATGAACTGTATTATAAATCGCACAGACTCCTTTTTTTTCGGGTGCTACCAGCCCATTTTGAACCCAAGGCACTGTGCTGGGGGCTGGATGAGGATTTTTTAAAAATAGGTTATATGTAGTTCTTGCCTTCATGTCGATAAGAATTTTGTACTGTTAGGAGGTTGGGTAGACAGGAAGGGCAAGAATAGTGATTATTCTAATATAAGGCAGAAGCCTACATAGATAATATAGAAGAAGTTTTAGAAAGTTGTCGGCAAAAGGAACAGCGGGAGCTAAACAAGGCCAGGGTGTCTGTGGGCCAGCGAGCAGTTCAACCTGGGGGAAGAGCTGGAGGTCACAGGCCATCCGAAAGCACGTCGGAGATGAGGCAGAGACTTCGCAGAGCAGCTGCCAACCCTCCCTCCCTCTCTTAGGGCTTTAAAACTTTTCCTCTCTTGCATACCACACTGGGTTTGGGACCCACTTCTCATTAGTTCATTGAAACTGAAAATGCACACTAAAGCCCTTCAGAGTGGTCTCAGATACTAAGCCCTTGAGGTTTCTAAAAATCAGAGAATCATTACTTGGAAGTGGGAGATGCATGAGCTATTCACTCCTGGAAGGGAACATACCAAAGTTACTGGGCAGATGAGAGTCTTACACAGAAGAGCCTGTTTGCATTTTCCTATCTTGTTAATATTATAAATTGTAAAACTATGTAACTGCTATTACTATCAAGTAGAGTGAGATCCTTTGGGAACCAAGGATCGCTGGACATATTAAACAAAGGCCAAATAATTATTTGTCGAGAATTCTGTGAAAGGGACCCTGTGCTGAGTGGGCAAGTGGATTGAATTCCCATGTTCTAAATCATGCTGTGGTTCAGAAAACTATTGAAATTCCACAATAAGAATGACAGGCATGAAGAAGAGAAAAGAGGCAGGAAAGGAAAGAGGTGAGCAGTTACTGGGAAAAGAATGAGGAAGCAAGGAAGAATGCAGAAAGGAAGAAATTGCTCTTGCAACGCGTGGGCAAGTATTTGGAAAATGTTAGATAAATACTAGAATAAATCTAAATTCTAGTACTACATTATGAATATCTTAAGTGAGCTCTTCAGCTTAGTGACAAAAGTATGGACATTATCATTTTGTTCACTAATGTTATAAGAGATCAAATTGGACTACCTATCTGGTTAGAAGAAGGGGGTCAGGGGTTAGCCTTCAGATGAATGTGCATCACCAGTGATCTCCAAATACTATGCCATGGTGATCTCTCACTAGGGCCCCGGGTTGCAATATTTGGCATCTATGCCCAGCACCCTGCATTATAGCATGGGCTTGGAACCACACTGAGTGAGCCAAAGATCTAGAAGGACTCTATCTCTTCACCACCAACTGGCTGTGTGACCTCTCCCTTTGTAAGGGAAACCAAACCAGTCACATTAACACTACCAGCCCATTGAATGAGATAATTTATGTGACAGTGCCTTGAAGTAAATGAAAATCACATTATCCTAGTAAGGTATCATTATGAAAATTGAAGTGTAATGCAAGGTTCCTGGTAGCAGTGGTCTGGATGTCTCCAGGGTCTCTGTCAGCTTTAAACACATGCTCCTTTACATGCGGATATATTAGGGTAGATATAAGCTGAGAACAGAAGATCTTCCAGACCTATCTAGGCAACTACAGTGTGGTAATTGGAAATTAGAAGTAGATAGGAAAGTAAAAGTAAAAGACGGTGAATTATGCTTTACAGAACTTGGAGCTGTTCCGGGGCTTTCATTGGAATGAGAGAAGTAGCTGGGTTGTAAGTCCTAACATGCATCACTTAGTGTGGGTGAGATTGTGCTGCGGTGACAATCCTGTCCCCTCTAAATATCTGTGGCCTAAAACAATAAAGATTTATTTAGCATTAACACTACATATCCCTTGTGGCTTGGCTGTAGGTCTCCTGTATCATCCTGACTAAAGGATCCACCCCAAGGAAGCAGACACTATCTGGTCGTTATGGCAAAGGAAAAGAGATCTCTGAATGGTTTTGTACCATTAATTAAATACGTTAACATGGAAGTAACACTCATCACTTGTACTCACAACTTATTGTTCAATGCTAGTCACATTGTACCATCCAGTCAGAAGGGCAGCAGGAAGTGCAATCCCACAATGCACCCAGAAGGGAGAAAGCCAGAGATATCTGGCCAATTGTAACGTAGCAACTGTACGATACATCATTGTATTTGGGTAAAATGGAACCGATCTACTTGGGTACAACGTACACCAATGCTCAGAAGCCTATAACTGAATCTGCTATAGTCTTTCACATCTTTAACTTTTAAGGGTGTTAATGATGATTAATTTTGTTGACATTATGACCGTTAATTTTTAATGACATTAAGCTGTCATTAACTTTTTCCAAAGCCAATCATCAACACTGTGAAAGCTAGAGGCCACGAAGGGACTTCTTTAGAAAAGGAGCATGTATGGGTTACAGTGTCGCCATTGACATCATCTTTGCATCGAAGGTTAGAAATGTAAACCAAAGCTCAGTGTGAAGTGGCACTCAGGGCATGTCACTTTCCTCACTGCTTAGCAGGAGTAACTTAATCAACATTTCTGAATGTGTGGTTTTGCCATGTGCTTGATAGGCAAACCGATTGCCAGGGTTGTATTAATTAGTCCAATGGAAATGATGAACACAATCCTATCAAACAAGATCGGCCCTATGAACAAGTAAAGATGGAGGGTGATCTTACCTGCTCCAGAATCACCTCACTTGTCTCAAGGGCAAAGGAAAGACACCCGCAACACTAAGTGTTTTATAAATTTTCCAGCGTCTGAAAGGGGTGGCTAAATACATGGCACCTGTGGATACAACACTAACAACAACTCCTGTCTCACAGCATTGCTGCTCCCCCGGTGCAGGAAGGACCTCCTGCTGCTGACGAACACCCAGCATCCTTCTGAGAGTCCCCAGGGTGTCCTTCGCACGCTCTTCACCTGCAGGCTGCTGGAGACTTTACCACTGTCACCATAGGTGCAGCAGCTTCCCTCGTGAGGCCGCCGGAGCTGCCCAGGTGAGGCAGGGCTACTCCCGAAGTGCTGGGCATTGTTGTTTCTGTTGGCTTTGCAGCTCCAGCTCTGCCGCAGTCCATCTGCACATACCTGTTTGCCCAGCTGCACCCTGGAGGTCGTCCAAGGATCTCAACACTGACAGCCCTCTTCCTGGGCGCTTCTACTCCTCAGCCACTGCTCACAGTCCTCTCCACATGAATTCTCCTGCTGCCAAAACGTACTGAGAAGTTAAGTGAGGCTGAGGGAGAGAACCCCAGCCCCTTTGTGAGGAGTAGGAGAGGGGTCCCACAGCAGTGACTCTTGGGTGACAAATAATATAGTGCTTAGATAAACTGTTCTGTAAGCATTTAATCATAGTCCTCTCTCTCCCAACAACCCAGGCCTGGGTAACTGGGGCCTTGTCCATGACCAATTGAATGTAAATCACAAGATGCTTTCAGAGTCACTCTACTCTCCAGTCACTGTTTAGTTACTGGTTACTTTAATTTATATAATGTATATAATGTTCCAAGAGCATGGAGGGATGTGTTTTAGTCCCTGCGTAAGTCTTTTGTTGTAGTTGTTGCTAAGTGCCTGAATCCCTCCTGGGGAGCTCCTTAGGCCCACTGCAACCAGCTTCTGGACAGCCCTTTCCAAGGTTCACCACACAATCCCAAACATGTCCAAATCTCTTCTAAAATTCATGTAATCTACCCAATTCTGACAGTCATAAAGTGTTATCCTCACATTGTACATAAGGAAACTAAAGCTCAGAGAGGTTAAGAAACTTCCTCAGTGTCACAGAATAAGAAGTGATAGAAACATGTTTTAAACTCAGGTCTGCCTGGCTTTCGATCCATTCATACCATGAGTAGAATGGACAGTTACAGCAAAAATCCTCAACCAAGCAGGATTTTACCCCACCGAGGGATACTGGGCGATCTCTGGGACATTTCCAATTGTCACTATTTAGGGAGGGGCAAGTACTACTGGCATCTAGTGGGTAGAGGCCAGAAATGATGCTCAACATCCTACAATGAACAGAACAGCCCCTTCCTCCCTTCACCTCCCCCAAAACAGTATCAGGTCCAAAATGCTGAGGTTAGGAAATGCTGGGTTAGAGGAAGATAAATCGCATTAAATTGCCGGGAAGCAATACTCAGGGGATGTCAGGAAGGACATAATGAAACATACATTCATGGTTAAGAGGATGAAGTAGGATTCTGGCCAACAGAGGGAGAAGGCCGAGAATACTAGAGAGAACTGCATGAACAAAGAAGGAAGCACCATGGCAAATATTAACAGAAAAGGAAAAGCCCAGGCACGGGTAAGAAGTGGCAGTAGAAATTGGAAAGATACATTGAGGCCCATTTTGGGAGGCCTGGAATGCTAAGAATTTAAGTGCCGAGAGCCTAGGACAAAATAAAACACTAAATGATCTCAGAATATTTGTCTTGGGGCTGCCAACTCAGCTCACCAAGCAGCACGAGTGTCCGTACCGAAATTAATTCTTTTGTTTCAACCCAAACATTCTGCACCAATGTGATCTACAGACTGCCTCAGACTACCTTAGTCCTACCCAGTCACTTGAAGAAGGGGGAAAGTGGGGCCCAGGGGATGAGGCCACTTGCCTGTGGTCACTGGCGAGTTGGAGACTGGGCTGGAACTGGAATCCAATCTTGGGATTAGATCCAGTCCTTATCCCACTAAATTCACGGCCTCACTTTGTTTATACTGCACAGTTCAGGCGCTGGGATCCCGAAAGTGCAGCCAGCCTTTTCTCCCTTTTACTATCTTTCATGATCCCTCTTCTTTGTATAAAGAAGATTATTGGTGAATTTCTTTATTTTCTTCATTTCTATTTGAAGTACCCAAAATATGCAAGACCAAATATTCTTGCACAAACCAAATAGCATTTTTCTACTTTGAAAAAAAAAAAAAAAGCATTGTTAAGGAAAGCGGGTAGGAATAAAAGAAGGGCTGTTCTCAGGCACTTTCTGAGAAGAGTGATTGGGCCCGACAGGTATTTCCCATTTCAGCGTTGCATGTGGGCTCAACTTTAATGAAGAGATGAGATTTGGCTAAAGAGGCAAGTAACATAATCCTAAAAAGAATCCCAGAGACAGATCCAGTTGAGGTAGCTTGTACACAGAACCAATTTTCTTTGAGCCCCAGAACATTTCACAACCTGAGAGCTCCGTTTTGGAATTTTTTATTTATTCCTCCCAATTGGGCAAAGAAATTACATTCCCAAGACCATGCCACTGCAACATAAAGGTTATTTATTTCCAAACAAAGGAATTAGGAAATATGAACTTTAAGGCTTTAAGACTAACATTAACTCATCTGCAGGAGACAGATGGTATTTAGTATTTTCAATGAAGAGGCTGTTAAATGTGAAAACTTAATACATCTGGGATGAGTCATCTGGGTGAGTTAATTTGCTAAAACCTTAGCTTTCGCATTTCCTGATTAGATTTTTCTCTCTCTTCGTCTTTCGACCTGGCATCTGTGACCCTAACAATTTTCCATTTAACACAAAGGAAATACTTTGAATTTTCCTCTATTTGCAGTTTCACCTAGGGTCATTCTAGGGTAAGTACTCAGGCTTGGTTTAAAATGATGATGAAACAATTTGCAAAAAGTCTGTAATATCAAGCTGTCATTTAATAGGAAGATGCCAGTTCAGCCAAATAACCCATATACACACACACACGTGCACATGCATATTTATATATGTGTGTGTGTATATATGTTATTTAGGAGGAACTTTATATATAATTTTATATATTTATATAATATTATCTATACATGTGTGTATATATATTAATATATATATATTTCCTTTGACTTCCTTTCCCATCATCTCCTATTGGTAGTACCTTCTTCTACCCCTGCTTTTTCTGCGAAGTACTTATGTGAGTCCCACCTATAATCTTTCGATTTGAAAGACCAGATTTTGTTTTTGCCTTTTTTTCCTCAAGTGTCCCTTTAGTGTGCTGATCTCTTACTAAGTCTATGAGAAAGAAATCCTCACTGTCATGTATGTATTCAATAGATGTTTCTTAAATGTCTCATACAGATGCATCTCCTTAATGATTTCCGTGGCATCTAGGAAGCTGCAATGGTCCAGTCCATTATCGCAAGGGGGAAACTGTTATTATGAGACACCCACAGGTAACAGTCGACTCCAGACTGTGTCCAAATATTTCTCTGCTTTTCTCATTGTCACTTAGCAGTCCAGACAGGATCCTCCCCTGGGGGCCTGGGTGAAATTCCATCTCTCTTTCCCAAAAGGTCCCCTCAGTCTTTTCTGCAACTCTGTTCTTCCCCACAGTCCTGGCTCTGCCCTGGAACAGTGGCTGATCAAGTCCTTCGGGGGTAAACTTTTACTGAATCAATGAACGTTCCTTTTGCTAATATTTTTTGGAAATTTAGAGGTGTTAGTTAATGTCATCTTTCCCATCACCACCACCTACTGACACTGGAACCTACTGACACTTAGACACAGGAGTCAGACAATAGGAAGATCAAAATATCAGCTTGATGGCAAATACAGCTACTTTGGAAACTATGGGCTGGACCAGTGGCCACAGCTGAGCTTCTCAATACTTCTCAGTTCTCAGATCTCGACCTTGGGGCCTCCTCAAGAAAGCCCCAAGTGTCTGCAGAGAATAGTGTCCTACCCACCGTCACTCTCTCACAGCCATTAGGCCCCGATAGGCAGGAAAGAGGAAGCCAGTCTTCTGGACAGCCCCTAGTCTGCACTCCTGGACTCTGAGCCTCATCGGCTCAGCAGGGAAGGAAGGGCAAAAGCAGATGCATGAAAAGGCAACTCAGAAGGGACAGAGCCACAGGTTCCTAAGTCCTAAAACCCAATTGCACAGTCACTTCAGATGGGGTGGGCAAGGAGAGGTGAGTTCTTTCTTACTTTTCCTTTCTGGATAATATAATGGAAATGTTTTCCCCTTTTTGAAAACATGAGGAGTAGAAAATGTCTTCTCTAACACTTCCAAGATTCTGTCTTCTTAAACTATTAGGCTGTAAGTAGACTCATGGTCTATCAGGGGTTAGGCTGTTCCCTGGGTTTCTCTCAGGGCAGCCCTACCCCTACCTTTGTGAAGTCTCTCTCCCCATAACACAGCCCCCCTCAATCCATGTGTGTATTCCCTGGATCTTGTGGGCAGTTTAATCTTTTCCCTGACACTCTAAATAGGTAAGAATGGTACATTTTAATTAAACACCCTCGGTTTGAAATCCATTCCCTATTCTATATCCCATCTCACATTTCACTAGCCAAGATGCCCAATATAATTCATTAGAAGTTATACACCAAGTCCACATAACAGCAATGCAATTCAAAATAAAATGTCAGTAGAATAAGAGTGACTAAAACTTGAACTATCTCCCAGTATCAAACTCCCAGGGAGCAATTAAAATCCAAGATTCAAATCCCCCTTTACGTTATAATCTAAAGACATTAAAGATTACAAAAATTAAAGCCTAAATAATAACTTCTCCATTTGTTAAAATATTTCAGAGTCTTACACACAAGGGTTCTTGGCTTCCGTGATACTAATAGAATGTGTTTTCAGTATCTGTGGCCTCCCACTGTTACAGCAGTTCTCTGGAGTGGGATTAGTGAAAGCCAAGTTCATTGCAGCTCTAATCACAATAGCCAAGATATGGAAACTACCTATTTGTCAACAGATGAATGGATAAAGAAATGGTGGTATGTGAATATATATATATATATATATATATATATATACACACACACACAATGGAATACTATTTAGTCTTTGAAAAGAAAATCCTGCCATTTGTAGCAACATGGATGAATCTGGAAGCCATTATGCTAAGTAAAATATGCCAAACACAGAAAGAAAAACACTACCTAAACTCACTTATATGAAACTGAAAAAGTCAAATTTATAGAAACAAAGAATAGAATGGTGGTTACCAGGGATGTCTGTCAAAGGGTACAAAGTTTCAGATAATGTAGGATAAATAACTTCTAGAGATCTAAATATACAGTTAACAGCATAGGTAACAATTATAGTTAACAATTATATAGTTAACAGCATAGTTAACAATACTATATTGTATACTTGAAGTTTGCTAGGAGAGTGATCTTAAGCGTTCTCACTGCACACACAGGGTATCTATGTAAAGAGATGGACATGTTAATCAGCTTGACTGTAGTATTCTGTACCCTAAAGATATCTATGTAGATCAAAACATCACATTGCATACCTTAAATATATATAATTTTTATAAAAATTAAATGTACAAAAGCCAAGTTATTAAGTACCCCAAATTTTAAAGTGTAAGAAAGTTAATAGAAATGGAATTATCACAGCATAATCAATGGTGTCACAAGCAAAACCACTAGCCCTAAAGCAGATATGAATACACACACTCACACATTTCCCAGAACCCAGTTTTTACTAAAATCTAGATGCATGTTACTCTATCTAAAGACTATAATAGTGCTGGGGGAAGGTCAGAGGGTAGAGTAGCCAGAACAATTTAACAATCATTTGTAACTAATTCTCACTTGCCTTCCTCTGTAAAAGGCTAGATAGCTAACTACTTGGTTCCTCAGCCTGGATCACTCATGCGACATGAATCCAGCCAGCATGGTATAAGTAAACGTCTAAATAAACAGTCAAAGCTTCAAGTAAAAGATTTGACCCTCAGGCTTCTCTAAGCCTAGAACACAGATGTGAAGCCTGGAGGTGCAACAGCTCCCCTGTGACTAGGAAGGCAAAGCAGCGTGCTGAAAACAGAGGAGCTAAATAAACAAAGAAAGAGCCTAGGTTCCTAAAGGACCGTAGAGCTATTGCGCTGACCCTGGCATGCCTACTTTTGGATTTCTTGTTATGCGAGAAAAGCAAATTTTAACATATTTAAGACACAGAGGATTTCTGTGACTTTGTAGGTCACTTCTAAACAATTCAAAGAAAAGAGAAAATTTCAGTTTTAGCTTTCCTAGCATGAAGGTCAGTATGTGATGGTTGCTCAAAGTCTACAATCTATAACAGAACAAATATCCTATCAGTAGGTGATTTTTCCCATCCTTGGGGTAAACATCCACCAGCTCATACTGTTAGAAATTAAATTGATGACATCACAGTCACCAGACCTCACTTGATGTGATCTTGTTTTTGATAGAGCCTCTTAATTTCTATTTTTTTTTTGAGCTCTACATTCCTGCCCCTCCCTAGAAGTACCGAACTATTCCTTAGACTGATCATTGCTGCCTCTCATTGAATAATTTTGTTGCATTATTATGCTAATGACTACGAAGTCTTGCCAAAGACCAACTTGAGGAAGGAGCAAAGTGGGGAAAAAAGAGAAGAGTAAAAATTAATATCTTGCCACAAGTGTCAAGTATTGCCACAGGCCTTTGGTTCCTCTATGACGTTTGCCAGATGCAGATGGTACGGGGCTCACAGGTAGTCAGCTGGACACAGTATATTCATCTGTAATGTTGATACATCTTTAGACATGGCAAGAGACACATGAGAAATAAGGAGTTTTATGGGGCTCAGAGGATAGAAAGTAACTCCTGTTCTGGGTGTTTGGGAAAGCACCAGGGAGACAGTATTTGCATATTCTAGCCACCTTTTCTATCTCTGCTCAGGAATTACAGGAGGCAAGAGAGTGAGAAGGAAGCATTTGGGCAGAGGGAACAGCATGGGTAAAACACAGAGGCAGAGAAGAGTTGGTCACATTTGAAAACCTTGATGAGTTCAGAAACATTGGTAACATAGTCTGAAGGCAAGTTGGAGGAGATTAGTCAAAAGTTAGTTTAGGTCAGATAATGAGAGTCGATTTTCTAGACTGTGTGAAAACATGGACAGAGGAGAGAGGTGGATGGAGCTGAGCTTCAGGGTAGTGATCTGACAACAGTGTGTAAAGTCGAAGAGATTGCAGCAGTCTCAGAACGAAACAGAGGGACTGAAATTGGAAGGTGTAATTCCCAGGATCTGGCACCTGGATGTGCTGAGCCAAGGAGAGAAAAAGACACTAATGACAGAGGTTTCTGGAGGAGATGCCTAGGAAGATGGAGAGGTCTTTAATTGAAACAGATGGACCAGGAGAAGATAATTTGTTCCATTTCTAATCAGCAAAAAAGAAATCAAAGCAGAAATGTCAAGTACACTGTTGAAAATGGTGAACAGAGCTTAGGAGAAAGGATGGGACTGAAACTGGAGACTTAGGAGTCCTTCCCACATACAACGTAGTGGAAACCATGACAATAAATGAATCTTCCAATGGAGAGAACACAGAGAGAGATGATGGTGAACATATAAATTCAGGGATGATTTTATATCAGAATCATGGGAGTGCTAATATCACAGAAATCCAAGAGAGGCGAAAATTTCTAGATTGCAAAATGAACATATTATTATCTCTGATAGATGAGTGAGTGTACTTTCTTTTACCTTTTGGATTTTTACCAATTTTTGTTACATCTATAAATATTAAAAACTATCAATGTTATTTTTAAAGAAAAGGAGAAGGTAAGTAGTACAACATGCTAGTAGAGGCAAACTGGTATTGTAAATGCTTTTTATGATTTTTAAATTTTAAAAAGAACATTTCAATTGGCTTGTTACTATGTTTAATATTCATTTGTTTGTTCATTCATCATTGGCCAACAAATATTTACGGACCACCCGTTATGCCCCAAGCACCGTTCTAGACATTTGGAGTGTATCCGTGGTCAGGCTCTCAAGGGTCTCTGCCCTCCTTTGCTTCCATCCTCTCCTGCCTTGCTAAAATGCAAGATTGCATGGACTCTTTCAGATGTCTTATGCACTCAGCCTCTTCAACTCTTGGAAGATACACACCACCATGACCTTCGAGTCTTCAGTTTACTGACACAAGTTTCCAGTTCCTTGGTTGCAGAATGGAATGATCACATCCATCTTTCAGGGTGAAGAGGGGAAGCGGCATGTGAAAAGCCACCCTCATCATGTGCCTTAAAAGTTCATTGTGAACTCTGAGTGTCATTGTGACAGCAATGGATAAGAGAACGAAAATTTTGGGTTCTAGATTTTGATTCTGGTTTCACAACTCACAGTGTTCCCTTAGACTTCAGGCTTATTATCTAAATAAATGCAAAGATGATAGGTAGATAGACACAGAGGAGATTTGACTCAAGGCTTTTAAGGCTATGTCTTCTTTTAATATTTCTGTAAATGTCTTCAGCTACTTGGTAAAATGATTTACCAAGAATTCATAATAATAATATTAATAATACCTGGTTTTTAATGGGGCCTTTTAGGGGCTATGTCTTGTGATAAATCCTCTTCTGGCATCAACTTATTTAATATTTCCAGTTACTCGTGACTTGGGTGTAATCATTATCCCCATTTCATATGGAAAATTGAGGTTCACAAGGGTTGAGAAACTTTCCCTGGATCATGTAGCCAGGCTGTGGTTCATCTGGGGCATCGACACCTAAAGCAGTGGAGGTTCAGCTTTGTCCACAATGTTCACAGTCCCTGTGGTCCAGAGTGGGGCAGAGTCCAAAGGTCACTTAGGGAGTCACAGACATGTGATCCAAGTATATAATTCTGCCCCCAGCAACATTCGTTTCTAGCCTAATAATAAGGGTACCCAAAGGAGCCAACGTCCATGAAAGGGCCTGAATTAGACCTGAAGGCTCCTGTCTACACCACGTGGAATTGAAAATACTCTATAAGTATTACATTCATAATAATTCTCACTGTGATTCTAGCCACGGTTCTCCCCCATTTTAAAGATGAATGAATTTAAGTGCAGAAAAGTTACTTGGCTTGTCCCAGGAAATTCGGTGACAATGGCAAAACCTGAACTCATTCCTGGTCTTTTGATTAAGATTCACTGCTCTGTGCCTGTTCTCCTAAGTTCCTATGCATTGCTGCTATAAGTTTATGTTACTTTATTATTTTCTGAACCTGTGGATCCTTTTCATTAAGGCCAATAAGAAAAACACTTCGGCTGAAGAGGTGGAAAAATACAGCTGGAGAGAATTCCTCAGAGACCCGAGACACCCTCCCCTTTCCCCTTGGCCTGTCAGTGGCTTCCGAGGGCCGGAGAAAACGGGGAGTCTGAACACAGGCCGTGTTTGTCCCGGTTGCTGCCTCGTGCTTTCTATTTCTGCCACACCATCATGGATAATGAGAGCCGACTGGCTGCTTGGGTTTCCTTTCTCTCTGCCACTGTCATTTCCATTTGCTTGGTCTCATGCCTTTTTAGCACAAAGTTGTTGTGTTTGGGCTCTAATTTGCCAGGCAGTGATAAATTCCAAGAAAAACCCATTCTTATTGAATTATTTTTGGAATGTTATACAAACATGTCTAAATTGCGTGGCAGCCAATTCTGCTCTAAGATCTAGTTTTGACTTCATGTTAATTCAAGTAGAGGAGAGAAAGAAACAAAAACCCCAAATGCCGAGATGCCATCTCTCATGCTCAAGGAGAACTTTTTTTTAAAGTCTGCTCCTTTGATACAGGGTCTAAGCTCCCTTTCAGAGCTCTAGGCAGCGAAGGTCACATCCCAAGACTGGGTACCCCTCCTGCACGATGAAGAGGCGAAGTTCCCTCTTCGGTTCTCTAGCAGAAGAAGGGTTGAGCCAGGTTGAAAGCTCACTGCTGCACATAGGCTAAAGATATGATCTCCTTTTCGAAAAGGATCGAGCAAAACTTCTTTCCATGAGGTCAGGCCTTAATCCAAGCTGTCTTGTCCCAGGAGACTTTTTTAAAAAAAGAAAAACAAGCAGCAATGTCTATTTTCCACTCCTGTGCTGTCCATCACGAACCCTGATAGCTTAGTTTAGAACCAAGCTCTAATTCCAACACATTTTCAATTCTGGGAGTGGATAACTGTTGCTTTCACATTTCCACATCTTCTAGTTAGGGTCCCTCTTTTAAAAAATTTTTCTAGTGGAACATTCTATCCCCATTTGGTGTCCATTTCAGAACTTGCTAAGCTGGTAGAATGGAAGCCTAGAGCCACTGATGACTCTTGTCACCACCAAAGGGGCTCTTGTATGAAACTGAAGCCAGGACAGGAGCATGGAAGGCTGAGCGGTGAAGGAGGCAGAGTCC
Source organism: Avahi laniger (assembly GCA_963575035.1). Taxonomy (NCBI): domain Eukaryota; kingdom Metazoa; phylum Chordata; class Mammalia; order Primates; family Indriidae; genus Avahi; species Avahi laniger. The sequence continues at coordinate 23,620 of CAUYSK010033541.1, read as the reverse complement.
TGGCCACATCATCTGAGCACCTGTTTCAGCCTTTGCCTGAGCCAGATCTACCCCCAGCTCTATCAATACTAGAACCAGTAGAAGCAAGCATCTTAACTACTAAGATTTTCAAGTCTCTATATAGCATCTGAAAAACGGAAAGGACAACCTATAGAGCTTTTAAATATGTTCCATAGATCTGTGGAATTCCAAAAGTCTTGTTCATAATATTCTTGTTCAAAATGCCATTGTGTACATAACTGTCTGACTCTACAGAGCAGAATTTATGAAGAAGAAGGACTGAAATTCCTGAATTAAAAAGTTTATTGCTACAGCACCCCTCGCCCCCCATTGTCTGAAGATTCCAATCGAACTCCTCACCCTGGCTCTCCCAGCCGGCGCTGCCTGCATTTCCAGCCTCAACTATCCCCGAGCATACCTCCACATTCCTATCCCCTGGCCAGGCTGAGCTCTGCACTGTCCTCCACTTGTCCTCAGCACTGTCCTTCTCGTCCCTGCAATCACAGTGTCTCCTTTTCATGGGATGCCCCTCCATGCAGCCCCATCCTGCAAAGTCCCACTCAAGATCTGTCTTCCCCAAAAGGCCTCCCTCAACTCCCTGTCCCCAACTCCACTTCTAAAAATAACTCCCTTCTCGGTACCCCCAAAGTGCTTTATCTGGACCTCACTTGCATCACTGGATCAAGCTCCCTGGTGCATTGCTTCAGGTGCCCTTGCCCTCAGGTGCTTCAGGGGCCCCTGGCTCCTTGTTCTGCCCCAGTTGTTGCTGAGGCCAGCAGTGCTGTGTGCACTCTGGCCAACCACATGGGAGCACAACCTGGCAGTGCCTCGCTTCACGCCCATGCTCAGAACCTCTTGCCTCCTGTCTTGGCATATGCCAGCTGCTGTTGAGGCATTAGACCTGGTGGGATGTGCATGGTGCTCAGCTAGCACGTGCATGCACACACACGCACACACACACACATGCACACACACGCACACACACACATGCACAAGTTCAGGGGAGCTAAGCTCCGTAGATTGAAGCTTTCACTAGTGGGAGCCAGGAGCCAGGGAATAGCTTCTCCATTCTCCTTCTCCTACCCACCCTCCTCTAGGGAGAGGGTCTGTGAGACTGAGTAATTACTTACACTCATTACCAAGTGGTGTTCAGTTCAGTAAACTTTTCTTTCCTCGTACCCTTGTCTCCTTGTTCCTCCTTTTCTGGGTTTGCACTCCCCAATAAAGAAGTAGCATGATAGTTTTTGCACCCGGCTCTATTTTCCAGGGTACACAAACCAATCACTTTTTCCTTGATATCACAATTGCTTATGCAAGTATCTTGCTCCCCCAACTAGACTGCGCAATTATTGTTGGGTAGAATCTCTATTTTCCAAATCTGCACTATCATCTCCCAGACGAGCGCCTGGCATTGTGCTGTGCTCAGCAAGGGCCTGTGGAATGAATGAATGACAACTGACTGTGGAAAATGTAGTGTTAGCAGGAGCCTGAAGACTGTAAGCTGACAGAGGCAATATGGAGGGATGGGCGGGGAGTTTGTTCTTACGTGATAAATGCTGTTCTCAAGAAGATGTCTTGTTAACATAACCAAGGACTGTGGAATGCACTGGAGCACAAGTGACAAAGGACAGCTTCTTTCTTATGCCAGCACAATCGTGTGCCTAATGAAGCAGAAGACTCTTTACATGGAAGCAAAGGCAGCAAGACACCAGGGACTAGACCACAGAGAAAATAAGTGGGGAGACTCCCCCTAGGTGTAAGGAAACCGGTGGCTCATACTGTTCACACTATGTGCAGAGGAGAAAGACAAATTCCCAATGGGACCGAAGAGCCACCTGCAAGAGAGACTGTATCAGAACCACAGGAGGACTGGGATGGTCCCAACTGAAGTCCGCCGGAGTGAAAGGAGACCATGGCCGCAAGGGTAGGGTCTGAGTGAACCGGAAGTTCCTTCTTGTACCACCCCAGCACTTCTAATACAGCCTTTCTTGCAACCTGGTTCTTTGGGGCTGGAACATTGGTGTCCATGTGTAGCCTTGAAACTACTGTGGCCCCTGCTTATATCTGGGCCGACAAGGATGTGACCACAATGGCAAAGAGGCACCCACCAGTCCGGGTCAGGGCAGTTTTTAACAAAGGCACCTGGGAAGGAACTGAAACAATACTCACTCATAATTGGGCAGCTCAGAAGCTCCAGTTCCCTCTCAGCTCTGTATTTGGAAGCAAAACTGTGCGTTTTGGACTGTGTCCCAGGAGTTCTTGGACCTCAAAAGAGTCATTCTAGTCTTCCTGCTAATGAGGACTCGACCAGTTAATTGAAAATGAAAAGATGGGACCATGTTCATAAGGTGATGAAGTGGTTCCCCCTGGTCATTCCAGGACTTGCTGAGCCTGTCTGCAACAAGCACACTCTGTTGACCAAAACCTTTCTAGGGTACCAGGTGTAGTTCTGGCTTATTGGAAAGTGTGACCCATGCAGAGAAAAACAAAACAGGAGATGGACAGAGGAGAGGAGATGAGTAATTGCACCTGTCAGAAAATGAGGATAACGGTTAAGGATACATGCACGGAAGCTCTGAGTTCTGGAGACAAACGCCAGTGCAAACATGAGGGATTATGTGTCCTTAATCTCCCCCGGAGAAGGTGAAGTTGATTGCTGGGGCCTGGTGGCCTGTATGGCCTTCCAGCCAGCACCATTAAAAATGCCTGGTCCACACTCAGTGGTCAGCACAGGCGTTACACAACCCCTGCCCTGTGCCCACTCTGCAGATGTAGGCAGCTCTGGTTTTGCAAAATGCTATTTTTAAAACAACCGAATCATCCCATATTGCCCCCACTTTAGTCCAGAGGAGGGAGCTGGTTGCTTCACCAGCCTTTGGCACCAAAGTGCTTTGCTGTGGATGTCTTCTTTCTGCTGTCATACCATCCTGATTAAGATTAATTGTCCCAGTTGAAGTGAGTCACTCAGAAAGGATGGGAAGGGTGGAGGGAAGAGGCAGTTTGCTTTCTTTTTCCTACTTGAATGTTTGTTCTGAATGATCCAGAAGAATACAGGAGTGGAGCAAAGGAATTTAAAGTGTGGAACATGAAATAAAGGAGATCAAGTGTAAAGGCTATTACGGGCTCCGTGTTTATCTTCAGCCCAGTGGCTTTCAGGAGAGCGTGCACTTGGCCGGTAGGCCTGGAGGGTGTGACTGCTCCCTGCCAGTTAGAGGGCCTTGACCTGAACTCTCAAAAATTCAGCTGACCTGACCAGCCCTATCTGCCCTAAATAACGAGGTTAGGACACCTCCCTCACACATACACACATGCTCCAGAGACATATAGTGGAACCTCAAAAGTCCACTTTCGGTGGAGAAGCCATACAGCCATACACGACCAAGAAAGAAACTGAGTAAGAAAAAGAAAATATATAACCACTGAACTCAAGACTGTACCAAAGAGGAAATAAATATTATTTATAGAACAGCTTTCACTTGCCAGGCATTAAAGCAACGGTTGACTCTTTCTGAGCTACTTCTCCAAGGCCCAGATTTGCACACCCCCTTTGCGTCTGTGCTCCTGGCTCTGAGACTCACCCCGTCGCCGGCAAGCCCCTCAGACTCCTTTGTTGATGAAATGGGGCTGGGTGAAGCAACTCAGGCTGTTTTGGGAATATTTATAGAATATTTATAGAGTCCTCATTCAAAACCTACAATCACCACTCTCATTCCAGATTGAAAACATCTATCATCTATGCTTTTTTTTCTCCTCCCATTACATTAACAAAAGGAAGAAAGGTTTGGCAAGGAAGGAAAGGGGTGGCTTTGCTGATTTCATGCATTCAATAAGAATCAAGTTGTTGCGATCCATTGGGAAGAGAATTGAGCAGGGTGTCTGGAGACTGAGGCACACAGCATTCAGCCCAGATCACGGTGCATTCTGCACCCACTGGCCAATGAATGAATCAACTCGGGTATGAATTCTAGCTTGTCAACTAACCAATTGTGTATTCTTAGATAAACTACTTCTGCTTTCTGGACCTCAGAGATTGTCCAGTCCAATAGAGGAAATGAGCCTGCCTTCTAGTTCAGATATTCCACTAACTGTCCCAACAGACTGATGTCTGGACACTCCTGGGGGGTTATCTTAACCTTTCCTTTCCCAAAAACGTCAATTTGGAACCATCCTTGTTCTCGATCTACATCTTGGGCTGGACGACCCTTGAGCATTTGGCTCGCAGTTCCAACCTGAGTCTACCCGACGGCTTCCCAGAAGCTTTCTCTGGGTTCCTGTGCTCCTGGTCTGGGGGATGCCGTGGCTGCTTTTGTCAAGTCCAGGTTGCTGGCAAATAAGTCTGTAGCAACCCATAGCCCAAGCAGTCACTCCTCTGTACTCCCTCAGCCCCCGGTCCATACGTACAACATGCCAAAAATGACTGATGGGAATTCAAATTTATTGCCTCTTTGGGAAATGTGTTTGGGGGCAGTGTCCAGCTGCATCCTTCAGTTACAGAGAAGATACTTCTCATTCTCAAACAAGTAATCAAGGAACATTATCATAATTATGCATGCCCCAGTATTTGATACCCTGATAATAGTTATTCCTCTTACCCAATTAAGGTTTATTCATTTTCAGATTCTCAGATTCCCAGCCATGGGAACATTAGTCAATGCAATCTCAGTCAGAGTTAGAAAAATAGGCAGGTTGCAGGAGACGCCGGCCATCGGAAGACTGAGCCAAAAGCTCAGGACCTACACAGCTTCAGTCTCCCACTGTCCCGTGATGCTTGTCGACACTTCCTCCTACTCCTTCCCTGGGTCCCAGACTTGCTTAACAACTACTAAATGTCAGACCAAGAAATCTCCAGATCCATTCCAGCTCTAGTCTTTTCCTTTTAGGGATGAGAACTCTGAGGCTCAGAGAGGTTAAGGTTGCCTGCCAAAGTCACACAGCTGACAGAGCCCAACCACATCTCCCAAACACACCCCATGTCTCTCTAAGCACCCCTCAGAATTCCCACAGGACCCCATTAGCTTCTATTTGTAGCTGAAACAATTTTGGCAACAATCTTTGGTAGTGATTGACCCAAGCTTCCCTAAAATGGAAAACCAGCAGGCAGGATGGCCAAGATATTCACAGAGGAACAAAAATCCCAGAAAAGAGGCCTTCGTAACAGACCCGACTGTGTCCCCACAAGCCCACGGCAGGCTGGGTGTTTTGTTTTGTTGCATTTCTGCTGGTCTTCCCCCCCACCCGCATTCGTGCCCCCACTAACTTCTGCATGGGAAAGACAAGGTCAAGGATCTGGCCAGGCAAGGAAGGTATTTTATTGGCCAGAAATTGGCAAGACCTCATATTCCTGCTTTGTCGGTGTGCCCGACCCGTTGATTAGAGATGGGTCTTTACCTCCTGGCTCCTCTTGGGCCCTGTAAATTCACGCTTTTTAATTTTTACAGAGCAGTTTATGGGCAGCCAAGAGGGGAAGCCAGGGGATTTGTTGTCAGGGGCTGCGTTGAGCAATGAACCATCTTCTCAGTGCTGTTTTTCTTTCCTCCCTCTGTGAGTCTTGTAAATGAGCATTTAGACCCTTTGAGGAAGACGGAAAAGGGTTTTTGGGGGGCAAAACGTGCATGAATGTGCAGAAAGGTCATGAAGGGGCCTTCAGGAAAATCTGAGACACTTGTCTGTCTCCAGGCAACTTGGTTATTCGGGGGACAAGGGAACATTCCAGAAGATCATCCACACAGCCCACTCTGGACTGTCCAGCCCGTGAGAAGAAGAGGAACATGGGACCAATGATTTAAGCTAGAATTGCTCAACTTTTTAAGAATTCCCATTTTGAAAGGAGTGATTTGGGGGGAATGTGGTAAAACCTAGAAAACTCAAAGCTATAGAATTCTCTCTCTAAAATTCCCTTGGAGCATCACAATCTACGTGTAATATCTCCGCTGCAGTCAGGTGGGCACCTGGAGGTGGTAACCGACAGAGACCTGCCAAGACATGGGTAGCAAACAATCAAAGGTAAAGTTGAGAAAAGTGTTATTCATAAGCCAGTTCACTAAAGGGCGAGGTAAGTTGCTAGAATTGTATTTATCAATAGAGTGAAGTGGAAAAATGAATTAGAAAATTCTTTTAAGTGTCCTCACGTTTTTAAAGCCTGAGAACCCAACCAGAAAGGAAGGTTAGAAAAATTGAAGAATCATCATCATCATCACCATCTTGCCTCTTGGTGACATTTGTTAAAAGCTTATTGGCTTCCAGGCATCTTTTGTGCACTTCACATACGTTAGCCCAGTCCTCACATCCTCAATCATGCGATAGGACTGCCATGAGCTGCGTCCCACAGGTCCGAAGAACGAGAGGCATTTGTCCCCCAGTCTCCGCAAAGGGTTGGCAAAGACGAGAAAACTTTCAGGGTCTAACCTCAGCCTCTGCAAATTAGAAAGCAAATGCTCAGGGGATTTCAGTTCCTATTTGGACTCCCCAATTTTTGCTTCCTGCCAAAGAATAAATGAATGAATGTTAATATGCAGATACTCCAAAGGGAGAGAGAAGAGAAAAGTGGCTTTTAGGAAAAAAAAATTAGACCTCTGTTTTCACTGTAAGTTGGGGAAGATCCTGACTGTGATGCTCTGGACCCAGACTGTGCTCCTGTATGGTGATGTCTTTGTTTGGCTTGAGAAGACTCCCAGAAAAGCCCCAGCCTATGCATGGGGTCCTCCTCCCCTCCCCACCTTCCCAGAGCCCTGACCCCCTGGGAAGGTACCCTTCTGGGTGAAAGCTAAGAGGACTGGAACTCTCCGTGCGTGGGGAACGGGAGGGAAGATGAGGCCTGGGGTCTAGTCTGCAGAGCACTGCCAACAGCAACCGTCCCCTCAGCCTCACAGGGCGCCTGGTGTCGAATCTCTGCTCTTTGTTGTCCCTTGAGCTTTGTCACTAAAGGCCTCTCGAGTTTTCCTATTAATAATACATATCCCATATCAGAGGGCTGGTAGGGATGTTCGATGCCTAAGGAAGGTGAAAAGGGAAGAAAAAAAATATTGCCATAGAAGCAAACTGGAAAAACTAGAGCTGGAAAAATTCTGCTAGGGAGACACAAAATACGATTAGTGCAATTTAGATTCTTCTGGGAAGAGGTGTGTGCGAGGGGGTGGATGGTGATTCTAATAAACAGTGCATACTTGGAATCTCCCAACGAGCAGGAGGCCAGACTCCTTCCAAGGGCAAAGGTGATGCATTTAGAGAAATAACACCCCAGGATTGTCACAGGCAGCCCTGCCAAATACACAAGAAGACACAGTGCCAGAATGCATGTATTTTCAAATCAATTCACAAATCCCTTGGATTAGCAAACATTTTATTTGCCTTTAGAGTGGACCAGCCTTATACACCATAAATATTTCATTTGGGCATTAAGTTCTGGGCTCTGCCCTTTATCTACCCAGCACTGATCCTGCCGAAGCAGCCAACCTCTGCCCACTTTCTCTGGCTGAGCCTGTGTTCAGTGAAGCTATGATCTCCAGTCGCTTAGAGGTGAAACCGTCTTTTCATCTGTCACCCACTCTTCAACTCCTGCTTGGATTTGAATACAGATGCCCTGGTGTCGTGGGCAGAATGACGACTCCTCAAGGATGTCCCCACCTTAACCCCAAACCCCATGTCTGTGCTATCGTCAACATCGAGAGGACTTTGTAGACGTGATTAAATGAAGGATCTCGAGATGGGGAGATCATCCTGGATCATCCGGATGGGCCCAATGCGATCACAAAGGTCCCTAAAAGATAGAAGGGTGAGGCAGAAGAGACAGAGATGGAGATGTTACCATTTTTCCAGAGGTCAAACTTCACCTCCTCGGGAAGCCTACCTGTCTTCCCTCACAAGGTCAACTCTCCTCAGCATAAAGCCTCTTTTTGTACCACGTGCTTCTCCTTCACAGCAGTCCTCGCTGCCCCAACTGTACACGAGTGTGTGCGATTATTCAATTAATGTCTGTGTCCTTTGCTACTCATGAAGGCAGGGACCGTGCCAGGTTTTGCTTCCTTCTGAATTCCCAGCACACAGCAGGCGCTCAATAAATATTTGTTGAATAAATGAGCCAATGAAAGGGGGAACAGGATCTAAACCCCCTACGGTCCTGAGTATTCTTTAGTGTGGGTGGAAACACAGCAGTCCCTGAGACACCCCGCTGACTTGCTCTTTGCTTCTTGTTTTTATATCTCACTCAGACCAGAATATTTATCTTTCCATATGGTCTTAATACATTTCTGCTGAGAGAACAGCAGTATCTGTAACTCTAATCAATGGCTCCAGGAGTTTGTAGGGATGGAAAATTTCCTTTTTCTGTGTTATGATTTGTATTCAGATTATTCTGATTTTAACTCTTGACCCTATGGCCCCACCAGGGCACAATGATCTCCGTTGTTGGACTGGAGATCTCCTGTTGCTTTCCTCTTCTCTGAATGGGAAAGATCATCCTCTTATTCAAAGACTAAGATCCCAGCTTTGCAATACCCCAGGAGGATCCCATTTTCACATCATTGGAACAGACTCTATTGAAAATCACTTCAACCTTAGCGCACTCCTGCATTCATTCTTAAAGGAAGTTGTGGGTGAGATTACAGACAGTCGTAAATGCTGAAAAGGTAAATACGCTCATTCCAGTGACTACACGCCAACTACGAGTAAGACCCCGAAATAAGGTTGAGAGGTACTATCCTTTGTTGGCACCCTCCTGTTCCCCAACGGTTGATTGCTATGTGTGCAGAGCACCATCAGAACATTCACGTTTGACCCTCATGACACACCTGGGAGGGAGACCAGGTGCTCCTAATCCATTTTGACACTGAAATCACCAGGTACTTTCTCACTCTCTGCTTATTTGGGTGGCTCATATTCATTTTCCCGTGCCTCTCATGCTGTCCAACACGAAGTAGGCCTGGAGAAGTATTTTTTGAAGAACTAAATGAATGTCTGACTTCTTTCTAAAAGGAGTATTTTTAATTGACTTGCCCAACTTTACCCAGTGAGTGAGTGAAGGGCCTTGGATTTGCGACCTGGCCATCTGACTCCGAGCTGAATGCCCCTTCCTTCCTCTCCTCAGTCCGTGAGTGAACACTGAGAGATAGTGGAAACACACATGTGATGGTGCATACATGATGGGGAGTTGAAGGCTCTTCAGACAAAGAAAAGGAACACAGAAGAAAGCAAGCTTCCAGTTTACCCGCACAGCAGGAAGAATGCGGAGCAACAACGAAGACAAATAGACCGGCACCGATGCCTGCAATCTTTCTCCTGCCCCAGCCGCAGCCCCATAAACCAGGGAGAGCCCCCAAACCAAGTGAGTCGGGCACACCCCTGACGTGGCAGCCATTCCAACTCAGGACATTTTATAGCCCTTAGGATGTTTAAAGAAGCAGAAGGCTTGGAGGATATGTATTCCTGGCCCATTAAAGACAGTTTATTTAAAAACATTTAACATTTCTTTATTAAAGGTGAACAGGCAGGATATAAGTTCTATAAACTTTGCAAGGAGAGAACATTGCTGGCATTCCAAATGGAGAAATCGTTGCTTTGCAGGAGAACCAAGTCTTTCGTACTCCACTTTACAGGTGGCCACACAAGGCATATTTTCCTTACAGCGTCATAATGCAGACTGATGAGCTTTTGAACATTAAGACTGTAACTGGATTTTTCTTGCTGCCTCATTACTGTATCAGTTAGAGAAGAGTCTCATGGTTAATTCCCAGGGCAGGCTTGCCCAGAGTGCACCCTGTATTATGGGCAGGACTTTGCAGTGTCCCTCAAATTACACTATATGAGATGTCAGCTGGATCCCCCATGCCCTGCAGAAATAAACTTTCCCCCAAGATTTCAGGGCTGGGGGTAAGAGTGCCAGTGGAGGCTGCTGGTCTAATTCGGTTCTCTTCCCACCCCAGACTCCCTCAGCATTTGGATGTAGACATCCTAGAATCCAGACACTCAACTTCTGTCCACATCCCTGCACACAAAGCTCCTTGGCTTCTCTGTGTTCCCAACTTACCCACAGACTGTAAGTCAGAACCTCTACTGTTTCCTTGGACAGACCCATTGGTTCTCTTGAATGGGTTGACCTTAGGGTTTTCATTGGGATTTGAATGTACACTCACCCTAAAACTCTGACTTGGTCCTCTTTGTTCCTTTGGGCTTACTTTTGGATGGGGCAGGGGGAGTTGTATTCTTAGAGGGACCTTCAAAGGGCATTACCTCCCCCTACCTGACACCTGCTGCATGTGCTGTCCCTACCACACATCTGTCACTCTCTTCCCTCCTCCCCTGTTTATCACATGGGTAGAATGTCAGACTTGTGTTGTGTGAGTCATAACAGCCAGGCGTACGCTTTGCTCATGCTATCCCATTCCATCCTCGCCACAACCCGGCGAGGTAGCATTGACTCAATTTATAGGTGTCATATCAGAAGCTCAAGGAGGTTTGTCATTGTTGAGCCTAAGTGACCGCAGGTAAGGAGAAGGACTGTCAAATGCCCGTATCTCCCAGGGCAGATCCCACGCTCTCTACAAGCCACAGAGCTGCTCCAAGCACAAGGAAGCCTTGATAGCTGAGTCTTCTGGAAGGAGAGATTCATGTTTGCAGATTAAGAAACACACACACATACACACTATATATCAATATCCATGTGATATAAGTATACTTGGAATCTTTTTAAAAAAACATATTCCATAGTTCCTTACATTCTTAAGTAGATGATGAATAGCGTGATTTAATTATGTCTGCATAGATTTATGTCCACTCTGTGCCTAGTATTGTGCCAAGAGCAGTGTTTTGAACTTGTTTTAAACTAATTTTTGTCCTCCAGATCTCTTAAGGGTTTGCAATTTAGTTGAAAAGCAATAAGATACACACTGCTATGTGTCTGTACCTCCCCCAAATTCATATGTTGGAACCCTAATCCCCAATGTGATGGTATTTAGAGATTGGGGCTTTGAGAGATCATTGGGCCTTGAGGCCTGGAGTATTCAGGATGGGATTAGTGCCCTTGTAAGAAGAGTCAGGAGAGAGCTTGTTTCTTCTCTCTCTGCTCTTGGCCATACGAGGGCACATACAGAAAGGAAGCCCTCATCAGAACCTGACCACGCTGGCACCTTGATCCCAGACTTGGAGCTTTCAGAACTGTGGGAAATAAACATCTATTGCTTAAGCCACCTGGTTTATGGAATCCTATTGTAGCAGTCTGAGCTGGCTAAGACATAGACACATGTATATATAAAACAAGGGAAGGTCATGTTAAAAGGAACAAGAGAATTGCTTCTAAATGTTTAAGCCTTTTTAATTTGCAAGGCATTTTCCCATGCATTATTTCCTTGAATTTTTGCAATAATTATCACTACTTCACAGAAAAAGAAACTAAAGCTGAAAAAATTTCAATATTTGTTGAAGGTTGCCCAACTAGCACATGCTGAAGCTGAGAAACAAAACTCAGGTTCGAATCCAGCGTTCTCTCCAGCAATGAAATGCCGACTCAGTACGGGAACAAAAGCCTCTCCTATTCCCAGGACCTCTGAGGAAGGAGAGCCCACTCCCTTCCTCTGTCGCCCAGGACTTTAGCCCCTTTATAGGAATGAAGTCCTGGTGTTCATTTTTGCTAAGCTGGGCTGTTGAGTTTGGCCGGGTGCTGCCTCAGGGCGGGGGTGGCAGGCAAGAGAATGTGTCTGCTGGGCAGCTCCAGCCAGGCCTGCAGAGTTGGCATATTCTAAAAGAATGCTCGGTTCTCAGAAACACTATTGATAATGAGGTTGCTCACTTTTAAAATGTTGTAACCGATATTCTAAGAAAACAGACCTGGTTCCAGGGTGCAGCTGTGGCGTTTGAGTTTAAGATTTGAGGTTGTTTAAGATGAGCTTTCAGCTGGCCTGCGGACCCCGCAGCCGACTGCCAGGAAACACAATCAGGCCATTGTGCTGGGGAGGAATCCTGGGGCTCCTTGGAGCCTAAGAGGATTGTGAGGATTCCTGAACCTGGCACCTACTAAAGAGGACTTTTAAGTTTCTGAGACCCTGGTAAGAGGGAAGTATGTGCATATTCTCGTGTGTGTATGTTTCAAATCAGAGGAAATCAGCCCAGGGATTACATGAAATCCCTTCTAGCCTCAGTCAGACGTGGAAGACAATGCAAGTGCATTTGAACTGAAGAAGGGTGTCTGGGGCCGATGGGAAACCAGGTGGCACAGAGCAGTCTTCTAGCCCTGGTAAGGCCATAGTTTTCCAGGATGCGGTGCTTAGGTTTAGGCGTCTCCATGGGCAGGGCAGGAAGCCCAGCAGAGTAATAACTGAAGAATCACTAACTGAATGAGCTCCTGGCTCTGCCTAGAGAGCCACAGGTTCAGGGCCAAGGGCTCGTTGGTAGGCCACCTGGGACAGGTCCCCGCCTCCTGGGCTGCATTCTTCCCATCATGCCTCTCACCTCATACATATGTCAATATTGAATGAGACAAGAAACAAAGGTACCACAGCTAATTATCTGCCAGGTGCTTCACTTAATTTATAATGAGAACCACACAGCATGATAATAGCTAACATTGATGAAAAACCTACCAGGTGCATGCATGCATATAACTGTTGGACACACATTGATTTATATTTAATTTTCCCAAGAGCTCCAAGTGCCCAGCAGTAGGCTGTGGTAAGTATCTTCATTTTGCAAATGAGACAGAGGCCCAGGGAAAGACAGTTGGCTAGTGAGTAGAGGAGCTGGGACTCTACCCTGGCTGTCTGAATCCAGAGATCTCCTTTCTGCTGCAAGCCAAGCCTGCAGCCTGCATCCAAACAAGGTTTTCCATCCCCAGCCTGGACACACAGCCCCCATTGAGATTGTTCCAGAGTGGGTTTCTTCCTCTTCTTCCATCTAACATCCGCCCAAGGGGCAGAGCCAAAGGCAACCTTCCACTTGAGAGTTCATCTGAAGGTCTTCAAAGACTGCATCTCTTAACACTACATTGCCAAGGGTTTTAAAAACCTGCCAATCCTTTAAAGTTCACCAACTCTAATGAGCCAATAAATATATGGTGGTGACAACATTGATTATATCCATGAAAACGAGGATACAATGTACTCAACACTTCTATCTGTTCCAGGTTCTGCTTTTAATTGGTGCTTGGTATTCTGTAAAATCTCATTTAATAAGTCTTTTCTTTGGGAGTTATGAATGTCAACTGACAAAAAGCAGGCCCCATTCTCAAGGAGAGAATGAGAGACTGGAATTAAAGGAGAAAAATCCTTCTGCAAAGCAAATCTGAACACCATAACCTCTAGCATGCAACATCCTGGGCCCCTTTTTAACCCTTTAAGATCTTGTTTCTCACTCACTACTCATTATCTTGCCAGCCTGGCTACTCCCTGCATCCTGGTCCTGGGGACTCCAGGCATAGAATCTCAGTGCCACAAGTCCTCCTGGGTGACTGTGCTTTGCACACACAGCTCCCTAAACACACTCAGACATAGCACCACATTCTTTCTACCTGACTGACTCCTCCTAATCTTTCAAAACACAATTACCTTCTCCAGGATAGACACCTTCCCCAGAGAGCATCTGGGAGGGCAAGTCCAGTTCTGGGAGGATCCCGTCTTCCCCTGTACCTACTTCCTGTGTCAGGGGACCTACCACCTCCAATTGTTGTTGCCCAAGTCCTCATGGCAGTGTGAGTTCCTTAAGTCAAAGACTGTATTCCTTTGACTCTTGATCCTCAGAATCTGATCCCAGTCCTGAAATGTAGCAGGCACTCAAAAATGCACGGTGAGTGAAGAATTCGCATTTGTAAATCCACTTCTAAAATAGAGACTATTTTAGGGTTTTAAAGGGGCCAAAGTATAAGGGACCCCCTTTATAAAGCACCCTAGGTCAAATATAATGTTCACAATAATGCAAAAGGAGTTCCATCAAACTAATTCAAATGTAAAGCTGAAGCCTATTCTTTGCTTGTATTTCGGTTTTTCACATTAGACGAATTTTTATGGGCATGATGCTTTGGAGTACTATGGTACAAGGACCATAAAGAACTTTTATTTTTTTATTTTATTTTTTTTTTATTTCAGCATAATATGAGGGTACAGATGTTTAGGTTATGTGTGTTGCCCTTGCCTCCCCCCCTCAGTCCAGGTTTCAAATATGTCCATCCCATTGCGTGGTGCACATTGCACTCTTTGTGCACACATATACCTGTCCCCTCCTCCCTCCTCCCCCCTCCCCCCTGCCCAATATATTTCCATGGTTTTTTAAGCACCTAAATTAGTCTTTATTATTGCTATTGTTGTGTTTAATTTTTGTATTAGCTTGCATTGTTTTCTAAGACTCAAAGAGACTCTGAACTCCTTGATTAAATTGGTTTTCTCACTCTTTCTTTTCAGATTTTCAAAAGAAACAACCAGACGATGATTCCGCTCCAAGTACAAGTAACAGCCAATCAGATTTGTTTTCTGAAGAGACCACCAGTGACAACAACAATACCTCGATAACCACGCCAACTCTTAGTCCCAGCCAGCAGCCGCTTCCGACAGAACTGAATGTAACTTCACCAAGTAAAGAGGAGTGTAAGTGCCCAGATTCTGAGAGGTGGTAGGGAGAACAGCCTAAGAACCATATCATGAGCTTCTTGGCAATGCCTAATCCCAGAAAAAAGACAGCAATTCTTTTAATTCAAGATAAGTGTTCAGATACAGGGCCTAAGCTCAGCAAGTTAGAGAATGAGTTTCAGCCATTCCTAAAGTTTAAGGTTTTCTTAAGAGATAGCTTTTTATATTAACTGTCAAGGTGTGTGAAGTTTTGAACCCATCTAGAGCAGTGGCTCTCAGTTCTGACTGCACACTAGAATCCACTGGGGATTTTTAAAACAATTTTAATATTCACCATTCTCTGATTCTAATTTAATTGATCTAGTGGGAGGCCCAAGGATCTGTTCCTTTTAACTATAACAGAGGGCTATAATGTGTAGCAAGGGTTTAGAACCCTGGTCCAGGAAAATCTAACCCTGATTTAGGAGCCTTGGATTGAAACCATATCTCTGGCATTATCTGGGCTTTGACGCTTTCTAAGCATTTATCTGAGATAATACTATATTTCATAGAATATATGGTATTTAAAGGGAGAGGGAAATGGTTTTTGTTACTCCTCTGTAAGTCTTCAGTGATAGAATACTGTTATGTATGTGATATGGAAGTTTATTGTCCACTTAATTTTTATAATACTGTAACTGTCTCTGTTGAGATACAGTTATATCTGATGGTGTTTGTTGAAAATTATAGGGATATTATGACAGAAGGTTTTGCCCTTTAAGAGCTTTATTCAAAGTTGAAATTTAGTGTTTTAAGTTTAATGAATATCTAGAAATATGGTAGATTAGGATGTTCTGTCTACTGACTTTGGAAAGGTTATCAGATAACAAATATTTATCTAAATCTATCATAAACTATTATATTTGGTAATATTGAGAATATAAAATAAGGAAAGTCATAATCCCTGTCCTTAAAGAATTTACTATTAAGCAGGGCAAATTGAATACATTTATTATAGCATGTCAGTTGTTCTCATCCAGAAGTGATTCCCTCCCCGCTCCCCGCAATTTGGTAATGTCTGGAGGCCAGGGATGCTGCTAAACATCCTACGTTGCATGGGACAGCCCTCCACGACAATGAGCTATCCAGCCTGACATCAGTAATGCTGTGGTTGAGAAACCTTGATATGTGTTTGTGTACACCCACAGTAATGGTCCTTCTTACGTATTAAAGATAATCACTGTTGAAACAAGACATTGGCTTACTGGAGGAAGTGATATTTAAGATGGATAGAAAGTGGTAAAGAGACATTCTAGACAAATTAGAATTAGCTGTGGAAGAAAGCTGTAGGGAGTCCCTCAGTGGCAAATGAGGGGCCATTTATGAAGCCCCTTTAGGGCCATTTATGGAGAATGGAGGACAAGGCTAGAAAGGTAAATTATGGCCAAGCCATAGAGGCTTGAATGCCCAGCCAAGCTATTTGGACATAATACTGTCTAAGTAGCCATGTTTTTGAGCAGAGGAAATGATATTATTACTTTTGGAGATATAACCTGGCAGTATTAAAAATGGAAAGGATTAGACAGAATAGTATTGCAGAGAGAGAATTTTTAAAATATTATGGCTTACCGAATAGAGGCCAGGGCAGGTATAGAAGTCATTTAAGAGGGGAAAACAAGACAAAGGCATTAGTGGTAATGCTAAGTCAGTAGGTTTTATTTTGTTTTTAAAAATCTATTTGAGGTCATATGCTTACCGAGGAGCTGATGAAAGCTATGGCCCCTTGTCTTAGAAAGATATACATCATCTATTTATACCCAGTTTTGCATGAAATTTCTCTAAAGCTCATTATGGCCATTAGGTTAAGAACTCCTAGTCTAAGTGAAAGATTGGAGCTGGTCAGAATCTCATCTGGTGGAACCTAGATTGGATCTGCACATACCAGGATCAGGCCTCAGCAGATAATTCAGGCAGCCAAAATGTGTGTGAGAATGAGATAACAGTGGCTACCATTTATTGAGCACTTTCTGTGTAAGACAGTATTCTACATGTTTTGCATATTTTCTCATTTATTCCTCATGAAAACCCAAAGAGGTAGATACTATCATTATCCTAATTCTAAAGATGAGCAAACAGACATAAAGAGATCAAATAATTTGCCTGTGGTCACAAACCAGTAGATACCAGAACTCCTTAAATTCAAGCATTTGGCTTCAGAGTCCATAGTTTTAATCAGTCAATTCACAATGTGAAATATAACTCATGGAGAAATAGAATATTAACGTTGACAAGATCAGTACTTTCTCTCCCTATAATTAAGGTATGTGGAAACCCAAATCATAACCAAAAGTTACTTTATTGAGTCATCATAAAAAATCTCTGTGACAGGGGTTAAAAAAATATCCATGTAACTAAAACGTTTTCTCTACAGGCAGGCTTTACATGGGAATCCAACCCATAACAAGTATTTATACAGCAAATGGCAAAGCATGGACTCAACAAGTTGAGTTAAATGAAGTGAGTTTTTAACTGAGTCAGGCTGATTATCTGGTGCATCCTAGGACATATAGGAGAGGTCTTTCATTCCTTTCAAGATTCCATCTTCACACCCCTTATGCCCCCCTCTGCCAGGGCTTAGACCTGCCCTGAGCTCTGGAGCCTCTAAGACACAACTCTTCCTGTGTTTCCAAAACTTGCCAGTTTAGGCCACTGTAGACTGCTCTGTTTTTTCTTTTAATATATAAATATCTTCCAACTGATTAAGGATGTCTAGTTCTACTAGCTTCAGATCCATTCTGTCTCTTTATGGTGACATCAGGGCTTTGACCCATTGTGTAGAGATTTGCCAATCTGAAATAAGGTGATGACGTAAGTATGGAGAAAATAGTTTAAGCCCTTAGGGATTAAATGAGATTGCTAAGGGCGAGAGCAAAGAAAAGCAGTGAGGATAGATCCTTGGGTGAAACTTCCACATTTAGGGAACAAAAGAGATAGAAGAGGCAAGTGTAGAAATCAAAGAGGAGGAGAATGATGGTGGGCAAGGTTCCTAAAGCCAAGCAACAAATAACAACTGAAGATCTGGGCTTTAATAATAATAATGAAAATGGTAGCTTGCATTTATGAAGTATTAGGTTATTAAGTATGAAATGTCCAATTTCCTTAGGTACTAAGTTTGACAGTTGATCTCTCTGACATTTCACTTTGACAATTCTTGTTTTATTTTTATTGTGAAGATATATTCTCCATCTTTAAAATGCACATTTTGGCTTGTGATTATCTTTCAAAATTTTTTTCAGAGCAATTTTTATGAAACCATGGATAAGTCCAAAATTTGTGTTATTTTCGAATATGAGTTCCATCGTGGAACCAAATGCAGCACTTGAAATATCAATGAAATGTTTGGGAAGGATATGGCTAATGAACACACAGTATGTAGATAATTTGAGAAGTTCCATCCCGGTGATTTTAATCTTAAAAATGAGCCACTTGGGTGACCTTAGACCAAGGATGGATAATGATGAGCTGAAAGCTGTAGTGGAAGTGAATCCATCTCAATCTGCACGTGAATAGCAGCAAGGTTTGACGTTACTATTCCAACAATATTGGATCATTTGAAACAAATTGGCAAGGTAAAGAAGCTGGATAGATGAGTACTGCATGAATTAAACAAACATCAGAAGAGAAATCATCTTGAAGCTTTCCTTTATTTGCTGTCACAACATAAAGGCAAACCATTTCTACACGATATTGTTATGTGTGATGAAAAATGGATTCTTTTTGACAATCGCAAGTGTTCAGCACAATGGTTGGATAAAGATGAAGTGCTGAAACACAGTCCAAAATGAAATATTAATCACAAAACAGCTAATGATGTCTGTTTGGTGATCCAGTGCTGGTATTACCCACTACAGCTTCATAAAACCTGGCCCATCGATTACAGTGGATGTCTACTTCAACCAATTGGATGAAATGATGAGGATACTTGTGATTAAGCAGCCAAGATTGGCCAGTAGAGACAGGCCAATCCTCGTGCAAGACCACATGTTGCAAAAAACCTTATACCAACTGACTACCACTTCTTCTAGGCTTTGGAACACTTCTTGCAGGGAAAAATATTTAATTCTCAACAGGCTGTGGAAAATGCCTTTCATGATTTCATCACTACTCTGCTCTCCAGGCTTCTTTGCTGCAGGCATAAACAAGCTACCATTAAGATGGTAAAACTGTGTCGATAGTTTAGGTGCTTACTCTGATTAATTGTGCTGCTGCTTGTTTGAGATATAATAAACTATACTTTTGATTCAAAATTGGACGTTTCACATTTAATGACCTAATATTTACTATAGTCTAAGCACTCTTCTAAACTTTTTAGATGCAGTAATATTTAATTTTAAATATAGCCTATGAAGGTAGGTGGTTTTTATTATGCTTGTTTTTACAGAAGAGGAAGTTGAAGCATGGAGAGGTTCAGTAACTTCTGCCCAAAGTTACGGAGCTACTGCTTGTCAGTGGTGCCCATGTTCTGACACATTAACTTGAATCCAGAATCCATACTTTCAAGCACTGTAGCATATTGCCGTGGCATTGTGAAAATGCTATAATTTGACAAAGACGCATTTGGATTTGGTGATTATGTGATTGATTACCTTAATAAACTATATCCATGGTTTTTATATTCATTTAGCAATCTTTGCTGAGCGCCTGCTATATGTCAGGCACTAGGTTAAGTGTTGGGTACAGAAATGATAAAGATTAGGTCCCTACACATGAGGTCACCTTTTCAAATACATAAGCCTCTCCTTGAGATTCTGACTTGTTCTCCCAAACAGGTGCATAAGAATTTTGGGGTGGAAGGGAGGCAGTAACTAGTAGGTGGTTAATAAGCATGTCATTTGCAAAAGCTTTCTCAGGTGGGCCTTACTACCTCACCTAGGTTGAAAGCAACTATCCTGAAGAGATGTGTGCCAGGTTTAGGGCTGGGTAATAGGGGATGAGAAAAATAACTCAGGTTTGTTCAGGCTGTCAGGGTGAGCGTTTCATAGGTCAGTAGGAAATAAAGTGATTGCCAAGTAGATTGCCAGGTGAAATTAGACAGCCTGATGCAGCTACACCTTGCAAATTTCTTCGGTTGTGACCAGCCTAGGAGAAGAAGGATGCAGGAGGAGGCAGCAGGGGGTTACCTATGTTAATACTTCAGTATCTATCCTCAAGGGACCAGAATTTTATCTGTTGATCCTTCTTAGTTTCCCCTAGAGAGATGTGGAGAAGTAGATGTTGCTGGAAAATAGGTTTGGGATGCCAAATCCAAGTACCACATAATTTGTAAACTATTTAGTAGTTATAAATCCATTATTGTTGCATAGACCTGGAAATGCTGCGTTATCTTTGGGCCTTGTGAAAGGATTTTAATTTTTTCCCTAATATTCAAGAGAATGAGTATTGCTTAATCTGCTTTCAACTTCTTATTGTTAAATGAATATATCAATGGAAAGGTGGTGAGAATCTGGGTACCATTTGTTTTGAAAAGACTGCAGATAGTGTAATAACTATTGACAAAAGTGTGTAAAGCACAGAAATAGGACTGATTTTTATCCAAAAGAATTTCTTAATACACCTGAGTGAAGGTCAGATAAAGCAGATATCGAAAAGCTTTAAGTGATATTCCTCTGTCTGAGCATACACATATCTTTCCCTCTCCCAAACTGTGTGTTTGCAGAAGAGTCTATGGAACTTCAGCTATTAAAAACCTTTTCAAAAAATAATGTATACAAAATTCAAATAGTTACTGAAGGTCTTATCACAGCATTTAAATGCTGTAATATCAGGAATAGCTAACACCGCTATAGTACTTACCAAGTACCAGGCCCTGTTCTAAGTACTTTATATGCACAGTCATCCCTCAGTATATTCAGGGGATTGGTTGCAGGGCCCCTGTCCCCAGTATCCAAATCCGCATATACTCAAGTCCCGAAGTCGGCCCTGTAGAGCTTGCTTATATGCAAAGTTGGCCCTCTGTATACACAAGTAATATTGTATTTTCGATCTGTGTTTGGTTGAAAAAAATCCACATATAATTGGACCTCTGCAGTTCAAACTCTTGTTGTTCAAGAGTCAGCTATATTAACCTACTTCATCTTCATAATTACCTCGTAAGGTAGATACTTTTGTCTTATCCATTTGACAGGTATGAAAATGCAGCCACAGGGTGATCCAGTACCTTGCTGAAGATCACCGAGCAGTCTGGGTACAAAGGCCTGGCTCTCCACCACCACACCATAGCTGCCTGTCTCTATCATCATTTACAGTCTAAAGGATGCTGCATGCAGATGTAGCCTATACAGAGGAAAGGGTGTTGGACAAACTCTTAAAAAGAATAAAATATTTCATTTTGCTTTTGCTACTACCTATTTACTGTACTCCCAATTTCTAGGTTTTTCCTAAAGGAGTTAAAGTGTGATTTGTAGTTATGTTTCTTGTCCCAACTTTTGAAGAGAGAAAGGATAATGTCAGCCTGTAGTTAAAACACTGGAATCAGTTGTTGTTTGGTTGTTGTCCTTAAGGGATGGACCAACGATTGCTCACCTTAAGTTCGAGTCTTATCTGATTAGACGTAAAAGATGAGAAAATGCCCTCCTGTCTCTTATCTGTAAGTCAGCTTTTCTGTTGTCATGCTCTAAAGGACCTGGGCATCCCTACTTATGACCTGTTTGAGAGCCTTATGCCATATATGGCTACCTGGGTTTCGCCCTCCCCCAACGCTCCCCCCATTCCCCATCCCAGTAGCATATTGGATGGAAATGGAGGTGTGGGAGGGGTCTATCTCTTTCTAGGCAGGAGAGGAAGAGAATTGATGCCTGCTACCACGGAAGATTCATGGCAAAAAATGGGCTTGTTTTCAAATATTCTGACATTCTGATCTAGCAGTTAGAGAGGACTACCTCATACAGAAGGATCTTCTAAGCTCTGTGGAGGCACGTATTAGGAATTAAACAGCAACCAGCACCAGCACTTACATAAAACTATCGTTTACAACAGGGGTTGGCAAACTATAGCCCACAGGCCAAATCCAGGCCATCATTTGTTTTTGTACTGCCCACAAGGTAACAGTGAGTTTTATACTTTTCAATGATGAAAAACAAAATCAAATAGTATTTTGTGACACAGGAAAATTATATGAAATCCCTGTTGCATTGTTCATCAGTAAAGTTTTACTGGGGCACAGCCCCGCTTATTCATTTACGTATTGTCTATAGCTGCTTCTGTGCTGCGACAGCCGCGTTGGGTAGTTGCTATGGAGACCCAGTGGCCGTTACAGAAGAAGTTTGCAAACCGTTGTTTTACAAAGCACTTTGACAAGCATTATGTTCCTAGGATCATCCGGACAGTGTGCAGCATAAGTAGGGCAGATGTTCCCCTCCTTGTGCTACAGATGAGAAAAAGGAGGCTTTGGACAGTGACCCACCTGGAGTCACAGGACAGGGCCAGAACTCAGCCCCAGGCCTTTTGCATCTATAATACAGTACCTTTTTTTTTTTTTTTTCCTACTTTCTCCACTGCAGCTACCCAAGACATGCTTTTGTAGCCAAAAGAAAATATACAGAAAAAGTGAGAACCATCCTAACTGGAATGTTAGTGAAGATTTTTAATGACTGAAGCTTCATTTCCAAGTGCTGACTGGATTTTCCTTTAATAAGACACTGGTTAGCAAAATAGAAATTTGAGAACATACTTTACTTGCGGTTAAAGTAATTTGGTTGAACAAGTAGCTCTCCATCATTTCCTTGGAGACTGGTTTCTGGTGGTCTCCTAGCTCCCCCAAAGTTTTATTTTTTAGAACGGTGGTGCCTTTTAACATGTCCTTGTTAGACTGCCCCTGGGTCTTTGAACATGCATTGGGCTATATTGGCTACTCATCTTCATTTCTGTCTGAGAACTCTTTATCTGTCCCCTGGAAACTTAATATCACTGCTACCAAGTGGCTAAACTTTTAATTTGTTTGTTTTTACCAATTAAATTTCTAATAATCTCCAAATGAAACCAGTTTTCCCTTTTTCAGACTATGCCTACTTTAGGAAGCCAGATAATGGACAAAACAGGCTGACTTCTTCTAGTAGTACATTTAGAAAATATTACCTATTAAAAAATATTTTATGACTTCCTGCTGGGCTGGTCTTAAGTGAAATATGGTGGGGAGATTTATTTACAGTTCTCTCTGTGTGTGTCTTTCTCTTCCCTTTTCTCTAATGCAGCTCAAAGCATCAGGCCATTTATCAGAGATAATTATACAGCATATGGAGCTTTCTGATATATAACAGTCTCAACGTGGGAAATTCTTTCCCATAATGAAGAATGCCCAAACTTTAAATGTCTCTTTCAATTCTAATTTAAAGGTGTTTTTTTCCCCCACTGCATTTATTTACTCACCCTAAAACTGGTTTTGTAAAGCATGCTGCTTCTTATTAGGGCTGTGCTCTAAAGAGATTGATGCTTTGCAGGATAGTATAATAATGTTCAGTTGTATTATATATGGTATTGAATTGAATGAATGGCTGTCATTTATCAGAAATCAATGGGTGGGATCATTAAGTTAATCCCTGTCAAAATGCAGGACTTGAGCAGTTCCGCGGTACTTTTTTTTTTTTTTTTCAGCATATTATGGGGGTACAGATGTTTAGGTAATGCATGTTGCCCTTCCGCCCCCACCCCTCAAGTCCGAGTTTAAAATATGTTCATCCTTCAGGTGGTGCGCATTGCACTCTTTGTGTATGTATATACCCATCCCCCCTCCCTCCGCCCCCCTCCCCCCTGCCCAACATCCAGTACATGTTATTCTTATATGTGCACTTATGTGTTGATCAGTTAATACCAATTTGATCATGAGTACATGTGGTGCTTGTTTTTCCATTCTTGGGATACCTCACTTAGTAGAATGCGTTCCAGCTCTATCCAGAGAATAATCTCATTTTAACTCAAGAGCTACAAAGTTATTTTGTAGTTTGACCTACAAAATCATCACTGCTAACCTTAGGCCCACGAACAAACACTGTTTTCAGTGATTACTCTACACATCCTGGTGTGAAATATGCTTTATTCTCAAA